>PVKE010016041.1:0-32563 GCA_004027555.1 Craseonycteris thonglongyai
TAGTTATTCAAGGTTAAAGAGTATGTTCTCAAATCATATTTGTACCAAAACACCTTTAAAGAATAATGGACACAGTTAGGGTAGAACCTAGCATTTTATTTAGATCTTCATTAAACTGTTGGAATTGAGAACCAGACATACGTAATAAACCTCCAAAAATAGATCCTGAAAGGCACTTTCTGCTTAGGGCAAGCAGTCACAAAAATATTTTTAAGTTACGTTGTTGCTGCTGTGTACTATGTAGTTAGACCTACATGGTTATGATCGTACAAACCTGTAGACGTTTTTTGTGTTATCATTCCCTAAATATAGTATAACAACTATTTACATAATATTTATGTTGTATTAGTTATTTTAAATAATGTAGAGATGAGTTAAAATGTATGGAAAGGTGCATGTAAGTTATACAAAAATATTATACCATTTTATATAAGGGACTTGAGCATCCTCAGATTTTGGTATCCATAGGGGTCCTAGAACCAATACCCCATGAACATCAAAGGAGGACTGTACATACATTTTGTTAATTTCAAGAACAAATATGGATAAAAACTTTAATTTTGTGTGTGACCATTTATGGCTGGTGCCCGAATGTATCTTCGTCTCTTATTCTGGAAGTTTGACCAGTCTCTGTGTCCAATTTCATGTGTATGAGTACCTCCCATATAAACCAAGACTCTCCTGCTTTGGGATGCACAGAGGTGACACCTGAATGAGTAGGAACCATTCTTCTATCAGGAAAGAAGCCTGTATCTCAGGCTGTAAGGATTTTCTAATAGAGTCACACATGTTTTGGTACTTACCTATACTATAGCAGATGCATTCCCAGGTTTCATATCTTTTATATATTTCTTCTATTTTTCTGCCTCGTTGAGCTTAGTTCTCCTTAATCAAAGAAAAATGGATGATTTGCAATCTCTGTTCCTTCTGATAATCTCCTCCATGGCCATATTCTACCCTAAATTCTGTATTCTTGCCGCTCTGTGAATCTCCCAAGCCACATATCATGAGAGAGAAAAAGAGAGAGAGAGAGAGAGAGAGAGAGAGAGAGAGAGAGAGAGAGAGAGAGAGAGAGAGAGAGAAGATATATTTTGGAGAGCTAAAGGAAAAAGTTATCCTGTCTTGTGTTGTGTTACTGATGTGGCATCACTTTGCAAGCACTCACTTCCTTTTAAAACTTACTAATTATAATAGGTAATATGGGTTTGATTTCTCAAGATTGCTTTTTTAAAGTGTTTACCCAGAAAGGAGTTGTTATCATAAGAGGCTTAAGTAACACATTATATCTTTCTTGAGAGTCCCTTAGGAAATAAAGTAGGATCTTGTTCAGTGTAATAACAGAAAATCAAATAATTTTATAATATTCAATTTCTTTTCTTTACTTAAAATGAAAATGTAATCACAATTTTGAAGGACAGTGGCATAATTAGTTTTATTTTAATTTCATGTTGGCTACAACATATGTTTTCCTCCTAGTGTTTTGAGTAAAGTAATTATAATCAAAACATGCAAATTTCAAACTACGATTAGAATGCAAAATGATGACATGTATTAGGTGAAAATATACCTTTAAGTGGTGTTTTATTTACATTTTATATATATAGGTAAGGCTTGATTTCTTTTAATAATAAACTTCAACTTTCTTAGAAAATAGAGATTTTTGATGAGAAATGGTGGGAGAAAAAGTGATTACTTTGGTCAGCTGTCTTCTAGACAGCTGATTGATTCATAAAAATTTCAAAGGTCTCTTTGACAAATGAGAAAATTAAGAACCAGAGAAATAAAATTGGTTGAGGGTCACATAGTGAGTGGGGAAAAGGACTACATGATTTTCAAGAATCTTAAAAGATGTGCTTGTGCATTTTCCAGATCAAGAATGTGACTTGAATTAGTAGGCCACCCTTTGTCAATTCCTTGGCAGGGGTTAGCTGCTCATTAAAAATGCCCTTTCAGGCCCACAAATAAAACAGTTCCACCTGCACTATGCATCCTTTGGGGTGGGAAGTTTCCAAGAGCAAGCTAAGAAAGCTATTGATTTCTTTTTATCCCAGCGAAATAAATATATAATTTAAAGCCCCTCAAAGTGCTGAAAGTTATAAGGGCACTCACAACAAGCCGACAGATTCTTAGCAAGCAGTTGCCTCACTGACTTCACCGGCCCAGGTGTGTATTTAGTCAAGTGGTGAAATCCAGTACTCCATCATTCACCGTTCCTGAGATGCCGCAGTAAAGGGGAACAAGGAATCTCTGGAGGGAATGTGAAGGCTCTGGACAGTTCAAGAGAAGCTGTGCATTTTTTTTTTTTTGAGCCTTGCTTGGAGTCAGGCTCTGCTTTCGAGCTTTTTGTCTTACAAACTTTGCCCTTTTAAGAAATGCTCACTGCTGGCTGTGGACTCTGAACACGGACAAGGAGCTGGAGGGCTGCCGTGTGGATCTTCCTCTTTGGCATCCACCTGAAAAGGCAGCTCAGGCTTCCATTACAATGAGAAAAAACAGAGCACCGCTGGGGGCCGTGGTGGGCACTGTTCACAAGAATCTCTAGAAGGCTTCCCAGCCTATATTTTACCTGTCACTATTTTTTTTTAATTGAGGTAACATTGGCATATTACACTATATATGTTTCAGGTGTACACTATAATTTGATATTTGTATACACTACAAAGTGATCATCACCATAAGTCTAGATATCATTCATTGCCATACAATTGATTCCCTAGGCCCATTTTACTGTTTTTTAAAAAATGAAGACATTTTTAATACTCAGAATATTAAAAACATAATGAAACAAAACATTTCATCCAACTTATGGATTCAACGGTACTCATAAACTCGATAGCCTTCCATGCATTAATGAGCCAGGAAGAAGAAATGAATTTAAGCATTCAATTCAAGATATTAGAAAAAGAATGACAAAGCAGAACAAAGCCAACTATAGGAAAGTGTAGGAAGGAAATAAGATAAGAATAGACATTGATATAGAAAAACTGTAGAATTGATAAAGAGCCAGTTCTAGAGGGAAAAATACTAATATATCTATTAGTCAGTTTAGTCAAGGAAAAAGGGGGAAGCACACATGCACAAAATTAGAAGTGAGAAAAAGAAACAACAGACATAGCAGTGATATCTGTGTCCCCTCCGTCCCTCACCCCTCTTTAGAGAGAACAGCACCCATTACTATTAAGGGCATTTTTGATATTTTGATGTAAGGGCATAAGCAAAGCCCCTCCTTTTGACCTCATTTTCATAATAAAACATGACTGAATGAGAGAGAGAAGTGAAGGGTAGCAAAACTTGTCACCCCCAAATATGCTGCTTTATTACAGGGTCTGGCAGAAGGCATGCCCCTCTTTCTGTGAGCTGATAATGCTCCAGCAGAACGTTACTTCTGTCAGAACCTGTATATTGATTATTTTGAGCTGCAGGAACCTGAAAAAGAACAAATTCAGGGAGGGGCCTTCTCTAAACTCCCCTTATCTGCCCAAGGACAGAAGCTCCAAAAGGGACTCAGTTGTTATAGATCCCCTCTCAGGAGTTTCATCAGCCAGGAAGAATTGGCCCTTATCGTGGGATAGGAGACTAAGTCAACCCCACACTCAGACAAACTGTCACAAACTATTTTATCTCCCATGTAGTCTCCTAAGGACCCATTTATTTTTTCTAAAAATCATTTACTCTCCCTTAAGAGCCCTATAATTCCCTTCCCTTTCCCTGTGAAGATGGTATTTAATCCTTAATTCTAAGCCACGCTGGGGAGTTACTCATTTCTCCCTGGGTATCTCTCATGTGTACATGAAGTATCCATGCTAATAAACTTCTGTTATTTTTTTTTTCTCTCTTGCTAATCTATCTCTTATTACAAAGGTCTCAGCCAAGAACTCAGAGAGGTAGAAGTAAGATTATTTTTCCTCTCCTGCAGAGTGAAATGAATTATTGTATTACTTTCTTCACAGTTAATTCTGACCTTCCTAAGTTATAATGGCATATGTGATGTATCTATAGCCCTACTCTGTTGTAAGTAATATGTTATATCAACGTCTTTTATCAAATGCAATGAGAGGCTTGCATAGGAGTGTGTGTTTGCCAAGACTGAAATATTCAGTAACACAGAGGAAGCCCCGTCTTGGTTTTGTTCTCATGTTCCTGCTTTGTGCATAGGTCTGATGCCCGTCTTCATAAAGATGACACTGACATTTGCTTCAGTAAAACACTCAATTCCTGCAAAGTGCCCCAGATCCGTTATGCCAGTGTCGAACGCCTCTTGGAGCGGCTGACAGACTTGAGGTTTCTTAGTATCGATTTCCTCAACACCTTTCTGCACACCTACCGTATTTTCACGACGGCAGCTGTGGTACTGGCGAAGCTTTCTGACATATACAAGAGGCCTTTTACCTCCATTCCTGTCAGGTAGGACTGGGATTTGCCTGTCATGAAAGTGTGGCCCTTCTGGTCCTTGGGGTTCCCCCTCAGATGAGTAGCTCTGTGGGTATTGCCTTTGAATTTACCACACCCTACCAGTAGAAGGAGGAGAGTAGAGGCTACCCTAAAGTCTCCCTAACTGTTTTTATTTGGATGCTAACTCTGTTGTTTCAGCCTTTCTAATTTTTTTTTTTTTTTTAAGATTGTGCTTTTAAAACTTCAATAGCATAAGAATCACCTGGAAGTCTTGTTAAATCACGGGCTCTGATTCAGTAAGTCCGGAGTGGAGCCAGAGTTCTGCATTTCTAACAAACTTCCCGGAGATACCAGTGCTACTGGTCTTTGGACCACAGTTTAGTAACAAGGGATTTGATACGGCCCCCAAAGTGTCTGTGTTCCTGTGACCAAGTGTGTGGAATACAGGTAGCATTGAAATGAAGAATATCCAGCCACAGAAGTGTGGTCTTTTAATGCAGGGAGCATGTTCTTGAATGACATCAGGAGAGTCATTTTCACTTGACTGCAATCTGTTCACAGCTTTTGCTCTTACTTTTAGGTCATTGGAATTGTTTTTTGCCACGAGCCAGAACAACAGAGGTGAACATTTGGTGGATGGCAAATCCCCACACCTGTGTCGCAAATTCTCCTCCCCACCTCCACTGGCTGTGTCCAGAACGTCCTCCCCGGTGAGGGCCAGAAAGCTGTCCTTGACTTCTCCCTTGAACTCAAGGATAGGAGCGTTGGATCTGACCACGTCCCTGGCTTCCAGCAGTCCTACCACAACCCATAGTCCTGCTGCGTCCCCACCACCACACACTGGTAAAGTACCGTTGGATCTTAGCAGAAGCCTTTCTTCTCCAGGACAAAGCCTGGGATCTGTAGAAGAGCATGTAGATAACCCCCGCGTGGATCTGTGTAACAAGCTAAAGCGAAGTATCCAAAGAGGTATTATCCAGCTGCCACACCCTGTGTTTGCTGGCCACCTGCTTCCCTACCGGCCCTTCTGGAACCCTAGTTCCTTTTCTTGCCACTTTCCTACTTCTGCTTAGCAAGTAGAATGAATGCAAAGGGTAGTTAGAAAAACAAATTCTGTAGTTCCCTCTAGCCTTTGTAGAAAGGAGAGCAAGGTTAGCTATCCTAATGTCTTCTAGAGTAAAGGTTGATTGCAGTCACTGGTCTATGGAAGAATAGCATTATCTGAAAGGTACTGCTGGGATGTTCTTCATGCGATGTAGTTAAGGCTGATTGGGTAAAGAGCCTACCATGATATTCTGCATAGAGGTGGGTGGCAGGCACCCTCATTTCTGAACTTGGGGCTTAGAGCCTCTGCCTCCTTCTCCCCCAATGTCTGCCTTAAGCACCTGTACTGCTTCCATCCTCCCCTGCTAAGGACGACCTCGCCTGTAAGCATTAACATGGCTTCTTCAGTTTGGTTACCAAGGCAACACTCCATATTGTACCAGAAATAATAGGGAGAAAAATAAATTCTGAGACAGTGTTTATTGTCATGACAGCCAAAATGATTTTTATAAAAAGTGGATTAGCTGATTTGGTTTTCTCATTGAATTATTTAATGACTACCAAGGCTTTCAGATCGTATGAGACTTGGATGCTGTCTTCTTCTCCAACCCCTGCTCCTGCTGTGCTCCCTCATCTAAAGGGTGTCCCAAAATTCACACAAGATTTGAATTTTGCACCATTTGTGCGGTAAAGTGTTGTCAACGAGAAAAAAAAAGGCAGGGTTATTAAAAATGGAGCGCTACATGAAAGGACAATGCATTGTCATTGTTGAGCAATGAAAATGTACAATTTTTAATTATAAACCTGTGTTTTCTATCAAAATTACTTCTAGCGTGACTTTTGGGACACCCTTTACTAGGCTATAGTCACATTTAATTCCTTTTTGTGTCTTAGAAACACCTCAATCATTTCTGCCTCAGGGCCTTTGTACTTGTTTTCCCTCTGCCTGGACAGTCTTTCCCCATATAAGCTCCCTGAGATCAACAACCTTATCTAGCTTGTTCACCTCTGTACCCTCAATACTTTGGCTGGTGCCTGGCATGTAGTTTAAATATTTGTTAAATGAATGGATCAAGTAAAACACTTGGTAAACTAATTGAGGGTCCTGTGGCACATCATCTTACTTTCCTCAGCGTGGAACAGTCTGGGGGTTAGAGGTGATCCTTACTGATTTTAGAATCGAGTGTTTATGTATTGAATACAAAAAAAGGTTTTATAATTAAATTAGCAACCCACTGATGTTTTTTTCTGTATAGCAACTGATTTGCCTTCTGATAACAACATAAATATTGGGCAATTAATCAGATTCCCCATTTCAAGGAGGATCACCCAAATGAAAGCACAGGCCCTGTTTTTCTCCTTCTTAGGAGCTTCTGTATACTTCCTTGCTCATTGCATTTAAATAAGCTTCCTGAGTGAAATACTTAATGGAATTTTAACTGGAGTGGTTGTCATCATCAAAAGTAGCACCCTTTTAAACAAGAAATTCTTTAAATTGACAAGTTAGCAACTAAGGAAGAGGAAAGAAGGAAGATGATTAAAAAGTCATCAGAACAACAAGCTTTAGCAGAATCACGATGGATCCTTTTCGGGAATAATGAGGAAGCACAGAAACTGACAAATGCATTTGGGGTTTGATCCAGTGCCAGTGTTTGGCACCTCCACGGAGAGACTGACTTAGGGGGCTTCTTTCAGACCTGCCCTCTGGGGCAGGGTACCCTGGGAAGTACAGGAGTTTCCCAGGATATGGGGAGTTCTTTCCCCTCCTTTATTGGTTTGTAGGAAATAGGAGTGGAGAAATATGGGGATAAGTCTGGATTCTTGTGTTATTTTCAGTTAGGAGAGCTTTAGGAATAAAATGTTAGTGCCATACCTTCATAGCTGAGGCTTCAGTTTAATGGCTCATGCAGCTGGAATGACAACACAGTAAAGGGGTGTTCAAGAGTCATTGTGTGGCCTTCCTTTGTATGGGGGTTGCTGTTTTACAGGGTCTACAATGGTACATTAGGTGGTTTCCTGGCCTCTTACACTCTAGGTATGTGGAGAAGACAGACACCACTTAACTTTAAGGGCAGCCAGTACAAGAGGCATAGACAGAATGTATGGAGGGTGAAAAGCACAGGAAATCATGTCTGGTTGTGCAAAATCAGGACGTGTGATTGACATGAGCCAAGAAGAATGGTAAGTGGGTTGGAGATGGGTGAACATATAAACATAGGGCTAGTGTTAACCTGCAGTGGTAAAAGCCATTTCTGAGAGCAGGAGACATCATTGCTTCTGAAGGGACAGCTTATGCCCAGTTCTGATGCCACTTGTAGCCCTGCAGAGCAGACCCTGTCACAGTCTTCCTAAGGGTGTCTAGCTTCGAGGAAACTTAAAAAAACAAACAAAAGAACTCGCTTAAAGAATTTTTTCTTTTTCTCCTCCTCTTCCTCCTCCTTCCCCTTGTTTTTCCTTACTATCGTAACCATTTTTAAGTGTACAGTTCAGTAGTGTTAATTATGCTCACATTGTTTTGCAACTAACCTCCAGAACTTTTTAATCATGCAAAATTGAAACTCTACACTCATTGAGCAGCTCCCCATTTTTCTCTCTCCACACCCCCTGGCAACCACCATCCGATTTCTGTTTCTAGAGTTTGACTACTTTAGATACTTCATAAAAACGAAATCATAGAATATTTGTCTTTCTGTGTTTTGTGGACGGTTTGTTTCACTTAGCATAATGTGTCAAGTGGGGGCTGGGAAGGGAGTCATGCACGTTGTAGCATGTACCAGGATTTCTCTCTATTTTAAGGCTGGAATATACAATATTATAGAATATATATGTACACACACACACACACACACATGGTGCCCAAAAAAGTATATACATGTTAAGAAAGGAAAAAACTATATTAAAATTGTGATAATATATACTGATAAGAAAAGATGAATACAAGTCATGTTTGACTTCTGCAATTACAAGAGGTATTCAAAGTGTTTACCATCAGTATTTAGGTAATACATAGATAATCTTTGTTAAAATGTGTATACATTCTTTGGCACCCCTGGTACGTACACGTTCCACATTTCCTTTGCCCATTCATCCTCTGACAAACATTGGGTTGCTTCTATCACTTGGCTATTGTGAATAATGCTGCAATGATGAGGGGAGGCAAATATATCTTTGAGACCCTGCTTTTATTTTTATTTATTTATTTTATTTTATTAAATTTATTAGGGTTACATTGGTCATTAAAAATTATATAGGTTCCAGGTGTACCACTCTTTCTATCACCGTATATTTAGCTCCCCCTCCCTCCTCTTCTACCCTGCTCCCCTGTTATTCTTAGGTAACTGCTAATCTATTGACTGTGTCCATGAGATTTTTTTTTTTCTTTGTTGCTTTCAGTTTTATGTTCCACATATGAGTGAAGTCATGTGGTTCTTAGCTTTCCCTGTCTGGCTTATCTCACTTAGCATGATGATCTCAAGTCCCATCCACGTTGTTGCAAATGGCAGTGCTTCATCTTTTCTTATAGCTGAGTAATATTCCATTGTATATATGTACCACAACTTTTTGATCCATTTGTCTTTCAAGGGGCACTTTGGCTGTTTCCACATCTTGGCCATTGTGAACAGTACCTCAATGAACATTGAGATACATGAGTTTTTACAGACTAAGCTTTTTAAGTTGTTTGGGTAGATACCCAGAAGGATTGCTGGGTCATAGAGTAGCTCCATTCTCAATATTCTGAGGAATCTCCATACTGTCTTCCAAAGCGGTGGTACAAATTTACATTCCCACCAGCAGTGTATAAGGGTTTCTTTTCCTGCACAGCCTTTCTAGAACTTGTTCCTTGTCTTGTTGATTATAGCCATTCTAGAAGGTGTGAGGTAGTACCTCATTGTGGTTTTTGTTTTTTTTTAAAGATTTATTTTTATTTATTTATTTTTTAAAGATTTATTTTTATTGTTTTTGACAGAGAGAGAGAGAGAGATACAGAGACAGAGACAGAGAGAAGGGGGAGGGCCCAGAACAGTCTCCATAGTTGCACATCAGTGGTTTTTCCACATAGTTTCATTCCACAGGTGGGAGTGGGGCTGCACAGGGCAGGAACTGGGCCGGGGTCTTCACCCCGGTGAGAACTGAATTGGGGACACTCCCCAGTTCAGCATATGGGTCCACACGGGCCGGGGCCAGGAGTCGATCCTCGTCCCCCGGGGCTGCAAAGTGAGCACTTAACCCACTGAGCCATCCTGGCTTCCCCTCATTGTGGTTTTAATTTGCATTTCCCTAATAGCTAATGAAGTTGAACCATTTATGTGTCTTCGTTGGTGAGGTGTCTATTTAGGTCTTCTGCCATTTTTAAAATTGGATTGCTTGTTTTTTGTTGTTGTTGAGTTATGCAAGTTCTTTATATATTTTAACTATTAGCCCCTTATCAGAGGCATTGTTTGCAAGTGTTTTCTCCCAATTGGTTGGTTGTCTCTGCTTTGTTGATGTTTTTCTTTGTTGTGCAGATGCTTTTTGGTTTGATAAAGTCACATTCATTTATTTTGACTTCCCTTGCCTTTGAGTTCAGGTTCATAAAGTCCTCCCTGAATCCCAGGTCTATAAGTTTAGTACCAATGTTTTCTTCTATACAATTTATTGTTTCAGGTATTATTTGGAGGCCTTTAATCCATTCTGAGTTAATTTTGATATGTGGTGACATATCACAGTTTAAATTCATTCTTGTGAGTGTGGTTTTCCATTTTTCCCAGCACCATTTGTTGAAGAAGCTTTCTTTTCCCCACTGTATATTTTTTGCTCCTTTGTAAAAAATAATCTGTCCATATATTTGTGGATTATTTTTGGGTTTTCAATTCTGTTCCATTGGCCTTTGTATCTGTTTTCTTCCAGTACCAAACTGTTTTGATGATTGAGGCTTTGTAGTACAGATTAAAGGCAGGCAGTGAGATGATCCCAGCTTTATTCTTTTTTTTCTTATGATAGGTTTGGTGATTCGAGGTCTTTCGTGGTTTTATACAAATTGATTTTTATTTTTTAATCGGTTTCTCGAAAGAACATCTGTGGGATTTTGATGGGAGAGATTCTGCTTTTAAACACCCAAAAGTGAGATTGCTAGGTCATATGATAATTCAATTTTTAATTTTTTGAGAAACCTCCCTACTATTTTTCATGGTAGCTTTACCATTTTACATTCTCACCAACAGTACACAGGGTTCTAATTTCTCTGCATCCTTGTCAACACTCATTATTTTCTGTTCTTTTGATAGTGTCCATCCTAATGTGTGTGCAGAGAGAATCTTTCTCCTTAGAATTTCCCAGAGATTTCATTTTAATGTGGTTAAGTCCTAGAAGTATGGATGTTATTATTTTCTTTAACAGAGAAGCAAAAGAAAAAATCTCTATCTTTCTGCATTGTAGTCTAAATACATGTCATAGTTCTAGAGGCCTTCCATCAAGCTGCCCGTTGGGCACCATAACTAATTCCTTCACTTTGATTTGTTACACACAGATTGTTCCATGTGGGTCACCATGTTCTCTAGGTCTAGTCTTCAGAGCCCAAACCCTGAGAGTATGTGTATAATGATGGCCAGTGCCATTTCATACATCCTATTTGGCCTGCTCTTTAGGATGGAGGTGTGGTCACTGGTGGGAATTCTTCCCTGGAGCAAATTAGACTCAGGGAGACCAAGATAAATGAAAAAGAACTGGATCAAGCTCCTAGAGAAGGACACTGACAAAGGCCACAAACACTTGCCAGTACAGATGCCAGACAGAGGTGGGATCATGGTGAACATGGCTGGCAGTGACTAGAGAGCTTGTCATGTGGCAGCATCGATCATTCATGACCAGGGACCTCAGATGGAGAGAGCCCATAAATAACAGTGTGGCAAAAATACTAGGTTCTCTCTCACATTAGAGAAATAGCTAAGTTCAGGGTTTAATGCCTGTTTTTTCACTGGATTTTCCCTAAAACAAATGATTAGGAGTTAGATTTTCAAGGGTTAGTTTATCCACATGTTCATGGGTCACAAATGTCATTTTGATGGTCCAGGTCATAACTAAATGCAGAGCTCCGCTCACTCAGTTTGATGAGGCAGTTCCAAGTTTTTGTCCAGGTGGGGCCCAGGCACTTGATGGAGCACATTAGAGAAGCCTTCATTCTAGTGATGTCAGCGCTTCTGCCCTATGTGTTTCTTAGTCACATCAACCCACTAGCACACCTCATCCCATAGTTCTCATTTTTACTATGACTGTCCCATTGGTTCATCCATTAAGCACTTTGTTCATGGCCATTTCTTTGTATCTTTATTTCTTTTCCCTTTCTGTAGCTGTCTTTTGACTACTTTTAGTGTATTTACTTTCCATGTTGTTATTAAAAATATTTAAGGTGATTCAAACAGGCACATGGTACCACTGGATTAAAAATAAAATCGATAAGGAAATCAGTTAATAATAAAAAAAAAAAGTTGTGAGAGGCTATGGGTATGGTTAGTGAACAAATTAATACTGTGTAGTCCTCTGCAGTTCCCAGAGTTGCCCTGATTTGAGTTCTGAGTGTCATCAATGACATGATTCATATTGAAACCTAATGTAGATTGGTGTGCCAGCACATCTTCTCTCGTGACTGAGAATTGAGAAATTTTATCTGTGGATCCTTGTCAAGGAAACATATGAATAGAAAGCTTAGAATTAATACTGGGGACTCAGGATCTCTTTGGCATTTTTCTGAATATATGAAACAAAGGAATCATAGAGACTTAGTTTTTTCTTTTATTTTGCATTGGTATATGGGCAATTTTGAATAGCCTTAGCAAAGTCAGAGATGAAACAGTTTACTTCAGCATTAATCTGACAAGGTCAGTGTGTGTGTGTGTGTGTGTGTGTGCGTGCGTGTGTGTATGTGCACACGTGCACATAGTGGTACCATGCAAGTGTATATACACACAATGTCTGTAGAAGCCAAGGGGCCAAGATTGCTATGTTAATTCTGCTGGCTGGTCTTGAAAATTCCAATTGCAAAGAGAAGGGAGACACTGATCTGTCTTTAATTTGAAAGGTCTTGGCCTGTGCTTTGCATAATGTTAACACTTAAAACAGTTAGTAAACTTCAATACGAATCCTGTGCCAACAGTTTGTACATATTTGCCATTCACTTCAGGATACAGCTCCACATAACCTCATTATATAATACCAACTTTGCCCTTTAGGTCCATACTGAAGCTGGGGTCTCACTCACTGCTGCCCAGCTAGACAGTTTCAGGGTACGTTCTTTGAAAAACGCTAGTAACTCTTGTTCAGTTGTATTTTTATTGCAATTACAATGCCACCCTTGCAATATTTCATGGCAAGAGAACTTCCAACGATATGAAGGGAAAGAAGAGAAAAAGGAGTTATCTATCAAAAATGAGCAAGACTCTGAACATATAAGGGAAAAAATAATACGATCAATTTTTTTCCCAACCCAGTTCCTGGACGTATTCCAGGCTCACCCAACATTCATTCATGCCCTCCTTCCTTGCTATCAGTCAGTCTCACCTTCTTATACCCTGTGTTCTTCTAAAAATCACAAATATCAGTTCAGCTCACATCAAGATTCCACCCAAGGATGGATTCTCAATAAAGATCAAACCAATGGTGGGCAAGAAAGGAGGGCCCCAGGGTGGCCAGCTCACTGTATTTGGGCCCTTACTCAACCAGCGTTCACTTGGACCTTGGCTGTACAACCCACCTCAAGCATTGCTCTACATCACTAGTGTCTGTTTCTGTGTTCTTAGTTTGAAAATTGCCTGCCTGTGGGCTGAAAGTGCTCCCAATTTTAACATTTGTTTTGAGCCCACATCTGCCCACTCATCCTGTAGGCAAAGCTGCTTCCATAGAACTTGATTAAAAGTGATAGAAAGAAATGCTTCCCCCACCCCACCAACCATACAGCGTGGTCTCTTTTCTTTCTAGGTGCCTATTTGCTGACAGTGTTATTCTTAGCTTTCCTGTTCTTTCAGTGGACATTCAGGGCCTCTCCAGCTCTCTCACTGGGAAGGTTTTTGGGTTCATTGTAATTGCTGACTAAATGATTTTCTCATTTGCCTCAGAGGAATGAATGGTTGGATTAGACAACAAACACACATTTGATATTCTGCTTGTTCTTGCAGAGCAGATGCCTTCCATTACTGAATTTTAAGGGAGTTATTTAGAAAATAATAAAACTAACAGCTAAGCACTGATTTTTTTTTTGTCTGCATCTTGCATCATTGCCAGATTTACTGTAATTATGTCATTCAAGGAAAGATTCTAACCATTTTCTTTCCCTGGCATTTCTGTGTTTCAAAAGGCAAAGTGTGGCCATATTTCTAAGGGAATAAATCACATGCAACTGTAAAAATTGCTTTCTATAATGTCATTAGGGATTTTGTGAAATTTATGGAGTGAAATCTTAAATGGAAGGGCAAAGGGAGTTGAGTTGAGAGTAGTTCTGCTGACAAGGATGATGTCAGATTAGTGGAGGTGACACAGCTTGTACTGATTAATTGAAAGCCTAAGGAAAAGAAATGGAAGAATTGTTGGAAATGTATGAAATTTTTGTAATGCTTTTCCTTGAAAGAACACACACAAAGTTGTAGTTTTACCTGATTAATAAGCCAATGAAAGGGATATGGAAACATCAATAATAGCCTAAGTGGGACCCTAGGAATGATGTGTCTTTGACCCATGGAATGTTAGCTGCAATAAAGAGGCTCAAATTATCTTAAAACCTCTCAATTATTCATTTAACATTTTCTCTTACCTCCTGCTGATCTGCAGCTCTAGGTCAGGACTACCTAACAGAACTTTCTCGGAAGTTGGGAATGCTCTGAATCAGATGAGATCGGGGGTGTTCAGGGTAATATGGCCATAGATGAATGCTCTCTATCTATGCTGTTCAATAGTATAGAGCCCCTAGTCACATGTGGCTACTGAGACTTGAAATATGGCTGGTGCAAGTGAGGACCTAAAGTATTAATTTCACTTTAGTTAATTTAAATTAAAATCAACATAACCATATTTGGCTAGTGCCACCATTTTGGATAGTGCTGTTCTAGATCCTTCTGAGTCCCTAAGAGCTTCTGGGTGAGGTGCGGGGAGAACATTGGTAGAGATTCAGACTTTATTTGGCTTAAGAGGGCTCTGGAAAGGTCCTTCTTTCCCCTCTCCAAGAAGGCAGAAATGTTCTGGAGGGCAGAAGACCAGCTCCGTATCCCCTGTTGTTTTTAACATCTGTGGTTCTGTTGGACCCATGGGGTTGTGTAGCGTCCACCAGGCTCAGTAGGGTCAGCCAGATGGGGGTAGAGAAGATCCACATAGAGACTTAGTGTCCTCAGCGTTCTGTCAGGGGGAAGGAGTCCATTTCATATTAAAGCCATCTAACACTGTAGACTAATGCCAAGTGCTTATTATCCATAACAAACTTTTGTGTTTTCATGCATGGCACTGATAAGAAGTTCTTGAATTCATGGCCTGGTTGTTAAAATTCACAATGTCTTAAAGCAGCAGTCCTAGAGTCTGCACCAGTGGACCGGGCAGGAGTGGAAAGCGCCCCTGCAGTGGACGCCACAGAGCTGTCACCTTGCAGGTCACCCTCAACTCCTCGGCACCTCCGCTACCGCCAGCCTGGAGGTGAGAGCCTGGAAAGGGACTCAGAAATAGAAAAGGACAAGATGATTTCTAGCTTCTGAATTTTTTGTTTGCTTTGCTGTTTCACTTGCAAAATATATTTTAGTCTCAGTTATGAAAATGAGTTTGAAGCAAATAATATTATTACTATAGGACCAAGTAGTAGAAAAATAAATGATGAGAGAATATGCCATTAGTATCACCAATGTTTACCTGGCCCCATGATTACATTACACCTTTTGTGGAGTGATATGAACCAGGAGGCCTAGTTGAGGACTCTCAGTGCTTGTTTTACTAAAATGTTCCCAGACTCTGATACCTTACCATGAATCCCAGTGTAGTCTGTATTAAATGGACTCACCTGGGACACCACAATTATGGGATAACCATCTTAAAAACACTATTTCATCTAAAATATGGTCCAGTTGTGTGGGACCCTGATCTTTATTATTGCTAGTGGCAGAAACCATTATATTTGCTATAGTTATGAAACTTACAAAGTAATACCCCATAATTTGTTTTAAGACTTGCCAAGTATCCCCTAATTGGAGGAAAAACTATCAGAATAGTTTTCCCATTGCTCAAATAAATATATCCAAATAACAGTTTTTTGAAAATGTTTTTCTTTTTCCTCCTAAAGCCAATTATTTCAACTTGGAGGGGAAAAATACACAATTATGAAGCCAGATTCACCCAAGTAACTAAAGTAAAATGTTAAGATATATTTTTGGCTTTACAGCTTGTGCTACAAGTAGTGCAATTTAGCAAAAGATAAAGTGCTTGGCTCCCGACAGTCATTTTATTTGCAACTGTAGCCACGTGGTGGAAGCTGTTGACATTGCCATCAGCTCCAAGAGCAGCTAGCCTAGGTCAGTTTGTGGTCAGATTTATGCTGATGATTGTTAGCCCTTCGGGAATTGACTAATTTTAGGCTCCTGGTCTATGATGGTTCGTTCTGACATTTGGGTGGTTCTGATTAAAGAAGATGACAAACTAGATTTTCCTAATGTGTCCTAAGACCACTGTGGAATTAGCCAGCTATTTCTACTATACTTAGAACCTTGGGCAATCCAGGCCTTGGTCACTACCCTAACCATCACCCATGGGACATACCCCCTTCAATTCACTTTAACTTGGGAAGAGGTAAGTGCTACTAACTAGGTTACTATTATTAGGGCTCTATTTTATAGTATCTTTTTATATACTTATATTCATATATAAGCATTTTTTTGGAACTCCTTATCCTATTTGCAGATGAAATAAGTCTTTTGTTTCTTCCCTGATATGACTTAATCATAGAGACATAGGAACCTAGGAAGGAAACCGAAATCTATGATAATACGAAAGATCTAAAAGGGGACAGTCTCACACATTTTCTCACTGTGTAGCTCAAATTTTGTGTTCATCTGCCTACTTCTTACCTTGTTCCACAAATTTTTTAAGGCTGTTGCTGAAGGAAAGGGGAGAGCTGTACTGTGCTTTCATACATGGGCACATTAACCAGCTCTTTACTTCTCCTTCTATTTATTTTAATTATGACTATAAAACTTAGGGGCAAACTAATAAAACCACTTCTGGTCACAATCACAGTGAACTAGTTTCGCTAAAAACTTGAGTGATGAAAAACAGTGTAATTAGCATCAATATTATCAAATGCTGTGTATAAAATATCTGAGGAGTGAGAGGGACCACAAAAAGGTGCTAAGCACATTTCTTTTTATTTTAGAATGCATTCCTACCTTTAAAGGTGTTTTCAGAAGAAACACCTTTCTTACTGGGATATAATTCACATACCATCAAGTTCACACTTTTAAAGTATACATGGTTTTTAATATACTCACAAGGTTTGATAGCCATAAACCACTTATCTTATTTCAGAAATTTTCATGGCCCCTCAAAAGAAACCCTGTACCCATTAGTCACTCTCTATTTTTATTTCCCCCCAGCCCCTGGCTACCACTAATCTACTTTCTGTCTTTGTGGATTTGCCTTTTCTGTATATTAAATATAAATGGAGTGATACAATATGTGACTTTTTTGTAACTTTAACATAGCATATGTTTTCAAAGTTTCCTCGTGTTGTAGTGTTTATTGACTACATTCCTTTTTGTGGCTAAATAATATATTTCCTGTATGGTATACCACACTTGTTTTACCCATTCATTGGTTGATGGACATTTGGTTATTTCGACTTTTTGCAGTTATGAATAATGCTGCTATGGATAGTCATGTGTACGTTTCTATGCGGATATATGTTTTCATTATCTTAGCTATATATATCTAGAGTGGACTTGCTGATATAGAATCTTGTTATTTGCCTATTAAAAAGAAAAATACAGAGCATTTGGCCCAACCCTTCATCCAGTGCAGAAATGAAAGAATTTTTATTACAGAATATTAGCTGTGTGCCTCACCATGCCATTTCCATTCTTTTTAAATACCAGGACAGATGGCTGACAGCTCCCACTGCTCCGTCTCACCTGCTTCTGCTTTTGCAATTGCCACAGCTGCAGCAGGACATGGGAGTCCACCGGGTGAGTAGGGGCCAGCAGCTAAATACAGACCCATGGCAGCTTATATCAGAACAGTGGTCCTTGCCTGCCAGTGTCATGATATTCACTGGGTAGCTTATAAAGAATGCACATTCCCTTATTGGAATAATTATGTATGGTGCCCAGGTGGTTACTAGACTTATTGGGGTGATCACTTCATAAGGTATATAAGTGTCTAAATACTATGTTGTATGCCTAAAATTAATATAATATTATTTGTCAACTATAACTGAAAAATAAATTTAAAAAAGAATGTAGGCTCTCAGTTTTCATTCCAAGTCAGTGTGCCTGGGCTAAGACTGTCATTTAAATAAGCACCATGAGGTGAGTCTCACACAGGTGGTCTGTGGGTGACTTTTTTGAGAACTTCTGTATTGGAGAGGGATGTGTTATTTCTCCTGTGGTGTTTTATGGAGTTTTGTAACCTTTTTAATTATATTATTGAGAAAACACATTTTCCTTTTAATTGAGTACAGTGCTAAAAGCATATGCAAGGTAGGAGGGAAGGCTTGTGGAGAGGAGAAGAGGGAGGAAGGACTATTGCTTTAGCTGACTCATAATTTACTGCCAGTAGCTCCATGATGCTTTCAGAGTTGCTGTCAGTTAATTTTCAGGGCAAAGAAGAAATACTTAAAAACACAGTATTTTAATAGATGAAAATCATATTAATTGCCTCTGTTCTCTTCTCTCACATGCAAGGAGGACTTTAGGTTAAAATAAATCTGTATGTGGGGGCAGCTGGGATGGCTCAGTAGGTTAAGCACTCACTTTGCAGCCCTGGAACCTGAGGATCAAATCCTGGCCCCGGCGCATGTGGCCCCACATGCTGAACTGGGGTGTGCCCCCAGTTCAGTTCTTGCTGGGGCCCATGCAGGAGACTCCCAGCCCAGTTCCTGCCCTGTGGAGCCCCATGCCCACCTGTGGAGTGAAACTATGTGGAAAACTAATGCTGTCAACTATGGAGACTGCTCTGGCCCTCCCCACCCCCCTTCTCTCTATCTCTCTCTCTGTCTGTCTTTCTTTCTGTCAAAACAATAAAAATAAATCTTTAAAATAAATCTGTATGTGGTTTAAACAGCCTTGTTGCTGTGATTATCTTCACCTAAACTAACCCTATGGATGGGGATCATCATCCTTTGTAGAACCATGAGTGATGGTGAGTTTTGTTAATTAGCCATTGTTCACCTACCACAAATGAATCCATTCCCAACAATAGTAATAGTTACTATCTGTGTAAATTCTTTCTGCACTGAAGTATGAACAGAGATGTTCTATAATGAACATGAACTACCATAGTATTTATATATATTCCATATGAATGGAAAGATTTGCAAATTGACCACATTCCACCTCTTCAGTTTTTTGCCATACTCACTGCATTGGATGTGGTCAGGTAAATTGGGGTGTGTTCTGCTCCAAACAGTCCCAAGACCTTACCCCACAAGTCCCATCAGCATAACACAAAACAGCCTGTAATGGTAATAATATCGATGTCTCATCAATCCGGTTGACTTCTGTTGTTGACTATATAATAAGGAACATTTCTTTGGTGAACTAGTAATAAAGGAGTCTTCACTTATGCTCTCAGCAGAGTTGGTTATTAACTGTGATGTGCTAAGACCTTCTCCTGTCTGTCATCCTCACAAGCTAGTTTGTCTCAGGAAAAAGTGAAGGACGGAGCTCCCTCACAGGTTTCATAATTTTTTTTCCTTTTATTTTTTTATTGTTAAATTTAATGGGGTGACATTGGTTGGTAACAATTAGATAGTTTCCCGATGTACAAGTCCACATCACATCACCCATGCATTGCATTATGTGCTCACCACCCAGAATCAGCTCCCCTTCCATCACCATATATCCAGTGTCCATTCCCACCTCCCCAACCCTCGCCCCCAGTTTTATAATTTAAATATGATTTATAGCTTTTAGGTTAATTCAGGATGAGCCCATTTCTCTATTTGCTAGAGGATGTCCTATTTTTTTCACCTGAGACTGCAACAAAGTTCTGTTAGAGAATGGCTTTCTGACTTTGGCTTGTCCTGGCTAATCCACCAGAAGGTACGATACCGGTAATCAAAACAGCAAATCTTCCTCACTATATGAACACACTGCTCTGTAGCCTTTCTTCCTACTTCCCCTCTGCAGCTGAAATCGCTGAGAAAGAAAGCTCTCTCCAATGAGCTGGCTGAGGAGAGGCAGACAGCTGACTGACCACAGCTGGTGTTGTTAGGTGCAGGGTAGCCTGATCCCTTTTTCTTTTTTTAATAAAGTGCTGTTGATGTTGCATATAATGTGGTTTGGAGCCACATGATTCGATTTTGGAAATAAAGGAAATAGGGGAAGCCGGGATGGCTCAGTGGGTTAAGCGCTCACTTTGCAGCGCCAGGGACCAGGGATCGAATCCCGGCCCTGGCCCGTGCAGAACCACATGCTGAACTGGGAGCTCCCCCAGTTCAGTTCTCTCTGTCTCTGTATCTCTCTCTCTCTCTCTCTCTCTCTCTCTCTGTCAAAATAAATAAATAAATAAAATAAAATATAAAAGGAAATAAAGGAAATAAAGGACTGGATTTGGCAGGGTCTATGGTTCTGCTATAAAGGCATCAGGTTGCATATGGGTTCGTTTCAGTGGCAAATGATGATTAAAAAGGGGAGGGGGATCTCTTTTGGCGTGGGGATCAGTATATTGCTGGGGCTTAGCTGCTCAGTGGAGCTGGCACTTCTGAGGACTCCACTTGTCTGAGGGAACTCGGCAGGAGAACTCGGGTGCTTAGGCTCCTGGGGAAGGCAGACTCGGAGCAGAAACAGGAAAGTGTGAAGATGATGAGGATTAACTGGCTAGCCAGGGAGAGCATGGTGCTGCCCCAGGCAGAGCTGCAGGGACAGGTGTTCACAGGAAAGGAGTGCTAGGTAATGGTTAACCCCAAACTGGACTTTGTATCCACTGTCTGAACCAGAGGAGTCACTAAGGGGACCCTAGGACCTGAAGAGTTGCAAAGGCTGGAGCAGGAGGGAAGGCAGTGCAAACAAGTGGACCCTCATGCTTCCATCAGTCCTGTCTGCTGGTCTGGCTGCAGTATGGGCCCACCTGCTGGTGAGGTTCTACTGTGTCCTAGCCCGGAGCAGGAAACAAGCTACACCCGGCCAAGCCCTGTGGTCTGCAGTCTGAGTTTCCACATTCCAGGCTCTTCTTCAGGTTCTCTCCTGCTTTAGTCCTCCCCATCTCCATCATCTTGTCTCTACCCCCTTCAAATACCACAGGAATCTGGCAACTCTTTAGAACTGTCAATTAACGATGATGCTTTGAAATAGTCACTCCAGGCGTTTGCATGTTAAACCACTTAATTAGTGTTCGGACGATTTTCTTATTGTATTAAAAGGACTTTCTAATTTAGTAAGGGGGTAGACAGTGATATTTCTTTGTGAAGAGACCAGGCAAGATGTTCATTGCTGGCCTTGAAGGCAGAGAAAGGCAGATTTTGTTTGTGGAAGGCAACCTGGAATTTCCAGAGGGTCACCAGGCCTGCCCTGAGGGTTGTGCCTACTGTATTTTTTGGTGCATAAGACGCACTTTTTTCCCCCAAAAAAGTGGAGTAAAAAGTGTATGTGTCTTATGGAGTCAATACTGCAAAGAAGAGTGCACGTTGGGGACCTTAATGATGCCGTGGGGAAGCCTGCAGCCAGATCAGAAAGCAGGGACTGCATGGAAGGAGAGCGGGTCCAGGCAGGTCAGGTGCGTCTTATGGAGTGAAAAATACGGGTAATTTCTACACACACTGGAAAAGCTTGGGTTTTTTTCACCCTGGTTTCTTTTAGAACGAAGAACTGAGTTTTTCCAAAGGTGAATGAGTCTCTTCCTTCCGTATCACGCCCCCTTTGCTTGTAGATCAACAATAGCACCTTTGTTGGCAAGGAAGGAAAGCCTGATTCTGAGGTTATGATTGCAACCCTAAACCAATTCTTATTACTGTCACATTATATAGATTCCACTGTTTATTTAGTGTTTGCCTTCTGATTTGCAGCTAAGTTATATTAGTCCCACCTATGGCTGTATCCAGAATTTGTGGAGTCTAACTCTTACACACTTTACTTCAAGGAAAAGAATATAAAATTACAAATACAAGTATTTAGGGCACCTCCCACACACATTGAGAGGCCCTGAAGCTTAAGCCTCTCTGGCTTCCTGGTAAATCTGCCTGTGAGTCCAGTCTAGATCATTTTCAGAATCACAGCAGCTATAGGAAATTTTTTTTGTTGGGGAGTGGGGGCGGGGTGGACCAGTGACTGTCCATCAGTAAAATACGTGCCCTTTTCTGTTGTGGGAGCTTTAACTCTCTACGAGATTGAGATAAAGGACAATGGGCAAGGCCTCATGTGCTACCACACTGATTGCAATGCATTTTCAAGCCTCTGCTCAAATTTAAGAACTCGGCGCTAAAGTAGGAATTAAAATGTGTCCATTTCAGATGGCTGCTGATACAGGGAATCTGCAGGTGCAGTTCGATGTAGTTATGATATGAATAGAAATGCAAATCCAATGAATACACACATCGGGACACATCATGGCGCTTACTATACACCTGAAGCTCCAGGATTAATTGTAGAATTTAAGAAATGATCTAAAATGAAGTATCAAAGTGTGGGGTGGGTTATTTTTATGAGAGTGGGAATAATGGTCATGGAGGTATGAAGTAACTCTTGATTATCTGTGAGCAGATTATATGTTTCACTGTTCTATATAGGCAAAGTAAATTAACAAAGTAGAGGAACGGTTGAATGAACTTACAGGAAAATTAATGGCACAGTTCCAGTTGCTTAAAGAAATAGTGAGTTCTTTACTGGTGATTACTTGGCACTTGGAAAGTAGATAATTCATCATCTGTTTTCTCTTCTGGCAAACCACTCAAGCCTGCATAGTGTCAATAATCGATCTGAGCTTGGTGTGAATTGGTCTTGTACCGGCTTTTAAAAATACTGATACCTGGTCCCACCCCCAGAGATTGTGACTTGATTAGTCTGAGTATGTACCAGGCATCAGGAATTTCTTTCAAGCCCCACAGTGATACTGAAGCAGACGGTGGGAAACCACTGGACAAGATGAAGGAGGTATGTTTGTTCCTTCTCTGATTGCAGCATTCCCAGTTTATTTCCGTGAAACCCTGACCTCAGTAGACTTAAGTCTACTTTCTCCTTAAGTAAGACAGTAAAGCTAGAGGGGGTTGGAGTGGGAGGATGCCCTGCTGCAAACTGGGTAAGGCTTAGGCATCCCCACACCCACCCCCAGCCCCACCCCAGTAGACCATTGTTATGAAGAAGAAGGCTTTGGGCATATTTCACAATGCTACCTCTCCCTTTCCCTACAAGAGCCACGAAGAGATCTTTCTCTACTCCTTACCGTGAGAACATGGTGTGGTTCCTGTAGAGAAAACTTACAGAAGAGCTGGGGGCTTTTTAAGCCTGTGGTCCTCAGGAGTTTCCCACTCCCACACTAATCCACATTCAGTCTCTAGCAGTTCTTCCAGATGACTGTTCAAGTGTTGCTTCCAGTTTATGGCTGCCACAACTTGTGCTTCTGGTGAGCAAATCTTCGTTTAGCTATGTCTCTCCGGATGTGCCTGGCTCTCCCAATTGGGGTGTGGTTATTCGCCTTGCAACCTCAATTTTCTGATATGTCCAAGACAAGTCAGTGATTTTCAGTTTGTCCAGCTTTTTATTATTGTAAGAACAGATATGTCAACTTCCCAGTTCTTTACATGTCAGAGCTAAAGCTGAAAGTCTGACTTGATGGGGTGTTTATAGTGATTCTATTGATTCTGCAAGTCAACTTGGGATGAATTGCCCATCTTAACAATATTCAGTCTTTCAATCTATCATTGCAGTGCCTCTTCATTTACTTAAAACTGTTCTCATTTCTATCTGTTTATAGCTCCTTTTCCTATCCTAGTTTGGGACATATTTCTGCTGTTCTTTTTTTTCAAAATATATAAAAACCATTCTTTCATTATTTCATCAAAAACAGCTATTTGAAGTTTTGGGGGAAGGATATATCTGATTTAGGTTTTAAAATAAAAACATTATTATAACTATTATTAATGAAAAATAAAGAGCTTTGGCAAAACAAGTGTAAATTAGCAATAATTTCAAGTCTTATTTTAAACACACACACACACACACACACACACACACACACACACTGCTTGGAAGTAGAAGTAGAATTCTGTAACTGGTGTGAGCTGTAAAGCAACTAGGCGTGTCAGGTGGTCACTGTGCTCTCTTCCTGAAGGTGCCTGACAGTAAGCTCGATCACGTGGAATGCCTCCTTGGCTCCTCGTGTCTTTGATCCAACTTCCAAGCAAACCCAGATCTTTGTTCCAGCTGGCCTGACACCCTCTTTCCTGACTGTGTTGCATTGCCAAGTTCTCTAACTTTGTGCTACCCTTTCCTGGGCTTCACACAGACTGTTCTCTATCACTGTCTCTCCTCGGCCAAAGGTACAATATGGTTGACTGTGCCTGTTCACTTTTTTGATTCATTGACATTGCTTAATTGCTACTTGATTGCATTACAGTTCCATCCATTTCAGGGCCAGACAAGTAATCGAAGTAGGGGCTGGAGAGCTGATTCTGTGGATAAAGGGGACAGCCACTGCGGGGGTCCCTGTGTTTTTTGTTTTTTGCTTTTGCCATCACAGAATACAGTTTAGGGCTGTAAGATCTGTTTTCTTTTTCCAAAGAAAATTTAGGAAGCTGGGTATTTATGTGCAATCTCCCTTTTAAAAAAGATTTATTTTATTGTTTTTGACAGAGACAGAAATGGAGTGAGATGGAGAGAAGAGGGAGGGCCCAGAGTAGTCTCCATAGTTGTATGTCATCAGTCTTTAACGTGGTTTTATATCACACAAGTGGGTGGGGGCCACATAGGGCAGGAACTAGGCTATGGGCCTCCTACATTGGAGGCATCGCCCCCTTGAGCCAGGGGCCAAACCAGGGGGCGAGAACCAAACTGGGGGCCTCCTGCATGGAAAGAACACCCCAGTTCAGCACATGGGTCCACATGGGCCAGGGATGGGATTCGATCCCCAGTCCCCACGGCTACAAAACGAGCACTTAACTTAACCATTTGCACCATGCCGGCTTCCCCACAATGTCCTATTTTTAAATGCTGGAAGTGAATTCCTCCTCTTTAAAAAATACTGTCCAAACCAAATAAAATACTTCTGTGGACCACAATTGGCTGTGAGCCACCAGTACGTGACTTCAGATTTACTGTAATCACTTACAGCTGGAGTGTGCGTTGATACAGATAAGACTTCCTCAGGCATCCCTAAATTCTAGCAGTGAACTCCTGAATGCCCTCAGTGCCCCTCATGTCCCCACTGTTTCCTGTTCCTCTCGCTGGGCTGTTTCCTAAGCAGAGTCCATCTCTTTCTATCCACTGTGGCTTGACCACTCTTGCTTTCACAGGATAATCTTTTCTCAGAGCTGGAGGATGCCTCACTGTCATTTCCTTACCATAGAAGGGATAGAGGGACCATCTTTGTCTATCTTTATTTTACAGATTCTGAAGCATGTGTGAGGCGGGTCTTGAGCAGGTTCTCACAGTGACTGAGAATGAGGCTGAGATCTGTCCATGACCAAATTGCTGCTTTCTTTGCCTTAGTATTGCCTCTCATGCCACAGTTACTTCAAAGAGAACAACATCTTGGGAAATTTGAGTTACCTAATTTTCTTACTGATGCTTGATTCTGTCTTTATCTGTAGCACACTCGTGTCTTTCCATCTTCATCTCATCTCTGTGTCCACCTGACGTCACCTGACAGATGCAGTAGCATGGTAACTGCAGACAGATGAGCCCTGGTTATAGTAGACTGTGGGTAAATATGTGATTTCTTTCACAGGATTGAAGAAACTAGGGCCTTAGTATAATGATATAATTTGGTCAAAGGAAGCATTTATCTCTGTATTGAAAATTGGATTAAATTACAGTAAGATATTGATTACTGTGAATTAAGTTAATGTCACATCTCTACCCTGCTGTGTGTAGTGTCTTTCAGGAATTGTGAGAACACTCAGCTCTTCTTGAATAGCTTATCTATTTATTGAATGAACTTATAAGAAAGGCGCAGAGTGTGGGCTTTTTCCAATGGCTATCTTAGAAGCTAAAATTGAAACTTCAGGCAGGAATCACAAATGAATTTTTGATTTCAAACTCAGAAGGTAAAGATCATGCAGATGTTTTATTGCAGTGATTCTCAATGGGATATGGGTAGCGTGGCATGAGAACAGCCAGGGACTTCAAAATGTAGCTGCCCTCCTGGGGATTCTGAACATGAACGGTGTGGCAACAGAAATAAGCCTAAGAACCACTGCTCTACCCTCTGCCAGCCTTGGGAAGACAGCTCACTTTCTCAATCCATTCTCCATTTCCTGGTGTTCTGTTTCCAGGTTAGTCAGGATATAGCAGGATACTGGCTGACTGTGTCACCCAAATGAGCAATGACATTTAGAAGTCTAAGTTCAAAATGTTGGCTTCACACAGTGTTGCTCGTATAGGCCCTCACCAGCTTTTCATTTTCTCTGCAATCCACTTGTCCCAGTTCTTCGTCTCCCCTTTCCCTGTGTCCCATTGTCCTTTTCCTTGGCATGTTCTCATCTTTTGGAGTTCTGCACTTATTTCATAGAGGTATGTCCTCTTGCCAGGGCTGGCTGCATTCTTCGTAGGGCCCAGGGCAGTAAGAAAGTGCAGGTCCTCTTGTTTAAAAAACTACAAGGAATTTCAAGACAGGGCATTGAGCATTAAGCCACATGTGGGCCCTTTTAAGCCTGGGACACTGTGCAATGTGGATTACACACCGTGAAGCCACCAGTTTCCTCATGCTCAGGATGTGCCCTTCAGTGCAGATCCAGGACCTCACCGTGGTTCTAGAACTTTCCCATGGTGAAAAAAATACTAATAGAAAATAAGCCTCTTATCTTGAAAATGAAAAATCTTAGGCTGGGGGAGACTAATTAGAAAAAAAAAAAAATCCAAACCCAGGACTTCTGATTCTCTGAAGAGACTACAAATTAAAAAAAAAAAAAAAAAAGTGTAATATACAATAGAACACTTTCAACAATGAGAGAACATCATTGTGGATGAATCAGAAGGACCCTCACTATCCGACAATGACTCAGCGTAATCATAAGATAAAAATAATCATCATAAAGACTAAAAAACATTCTAGTTTCCTGGACTTTTTGGTTAAGTGAACTTTTATAATAAACACAATAAGGCAAATAAACAACAATAGACATGCCAATACTACAAAAATACAAAACACAGAAACCTGACAATCATTTCTCTGGAGTGATTACTTCCTGAATAAAGTTAGGAATAGTGGACCACCTCAGCAATATATAATGAAAAGTGAGATTTCTCAGTGAATTTTCTAATGGGAGAGACAATTTGTGATAATGTTATGAATATGTAACATTGCATCAGCTCCATACATGAGGATGAGGAAAGCTTTTAGTTACAATGTCTTTCAAAGTTGTCCAGTATTAAAGGTGACAGCCCATGAAATCTGTGGAAATGTACTGCTTTGGCATAGTGGGTGCACGTCTGCTCAGGTAAACTGAGCCTTAAAATTCTTGAAATCTATATTAAGGGAGGAATGGGCTCTTCACCTGCCAGGAAATATCCCCTTAGAGTGTGAGTCCTGTATGTGTTCCTTACTTTAGACAACTAACAGCACTTGCTGCAAGTTGTTTCTCTTACCTGCATGTGTAACCTGTGGCTCCCCAAGGGCTGGGAAGACTAGAAGAGGCAACTTGATAACATGTAATTAGCCTGTTTTTATCGATTATGATTGTAATTGTGGGTAGTTTTTGCTAGGATCTCACAAAGTCACAACCATTTCTTGCAAACTCGTGTCCTTCGCTGCCCTGTTGTTTTGTATACAAATGGAGTGGTTGCATTTGTTATCGACATGATAATAGCAACAACAATAAAGTTACATATTTCTATGAGGTATATGTTATTAAAAATGTACTATTCTAAGCTTTACAGATACCACATGCTGACATGTGAAGTCATTACAATTATTAATATTATACTAACTTTCCAGTAGAAGAAATTGAAATACAGAGAGTTAAGTATATCACCTAAGGTTGCATAGCTAGTAAGTAGCAGATTTGAGTCCTCTCATCTGGCTAATGAAGAGGGGACCTACAGAATCTATTGCCAATCCCATTTGTGCCTTACACATATATAGGGCGAGCTGGAACTTCATGCTTTGAGTTTCTGCAGTGCCGCCAATTTGTTTGGAGGAAGACATGAACATTTCTGTTGGGGGAGGAGGGGGTCTGGTGGTTTTAAATATATGCCCACAAATTATTTCATTCTTCCTTCAAGAAGTAGAGCTTAATTTCCCTTCATTTTTGTGTGGGAACAACTTAGTAATTGGCTTCAAACAAATAAACTTAGACGGAAGTGATCATGTGTGACTTTGGGGCCTAAGTCATCAAAAAGCACAGTGTCTTCGTTCTTGGTCAGTCTCTCTTTTGGATCACTGGTCCTGGAGGAAATAAGATTCCACGTCTCGAGGAGAGGCCCACAAGGCCAGCAGGAAACTAGGAAGCTGGATTCTTGTCAGCACCCCAATGAGTGAGCTGGGAGTGGAGTGTCCAGCCCCCGCTGAGCCTTCAGATGACTGCTGCCCCGGTGGCCATGCAGGCTTCAACCTCGTGAGACACTGAGCCAGAGCCACCCAGCTGAGCCACCTCCCAAGTCTTGTCCTGAAGCAACTGTGTGATAATAAGTGTTTTTGTTTTAAGTCCCTATGTTTTAGGATAGTCATTTATGCAGCGATAGAAAATTACTGGTACACAGTAAACCTTGGCCACATATTCATAATAAAATTGAGTTTCAGGAACATACTTTCATTTTGAAAAGAGAAGCACACCTGGCCTGTTCCCATGGGACAGAGCAAGCACCCTGGGCATATTTCCTACCAAATACTTTGAAATCGAGGGACTCTATCTAAAATTAACATGTAGCTTACCTCTCTGTCCCTTATATTTCAAGATCTCTTCTTCCTTCACCAATAGTGCTCTGAATTAAATAGATTGATTTTTTTTTCTTCTGCTGTTTGAAAGCTGAGAGCAGCTTGATTTTAACACAACTGTTGCTTAGCAATAAGAAGGAACTTAATGGCTCTACTTTCTTCTGCAAACTGAGAGGAGCCTCCCTGTGTAGCTATTGTCTGTCTGTAATGCTGAATTTAAAATTGTAGTGATCATTTTAGGATAAAATTGAAGCTGGCCTAGGTGACCCATTATATTTACCCTAGCATCTCTGCTACCCAGGGGGTTGCACTGTCCCAGTTTAAAGCCCCTTTGCAGGAAAGGTGGTTTCTTGGAATTATGGGGCATTTAGAAGTCAAAGACAAAGCTCTAAAGAAGCTAGAAAATTCTTCATTGGTAGGTAGTTTGTATTCTCCATATACCGACTTTTTGATTCTGGGACTGAACACTTGGCTCTTGAAATGTTGTGACTAGAAACTGAGCTAATGATATGAAGGGCGTGTTTGTGGAGGAGTAGGGATTGGAAAGAGATTTGTGGGCGTGGGAGAGGGTGGGAAGTCTGGCTGCTACTGACCTCACTACTCACCTCCTTTGGAAAGGCTCCTAGAAATGTTAGCTGCTTAGAATTTTTAACTGTGAGGTCTACATTCGATTGTTAATCAGAGTGGTTGATTTAGAGATTCAGAAGTCTCTGCTTGAATTAAAAGTGTTATTCTTTCCCGCTCTTCAGATTAAATGATGCATGAGTTTATTCGACTTTGTTTCATCTTCATTTAGTTATAAGTCTTTCCGTGTACACCTACTACCCCACTAGATACTGTGGAGAGATGAAAATGAAATAGGAGGCCTTGCCTCCACTCTCTAAGAGCTGACAATCCAATTGAGGAGATTAGATGAACAGGCATAAAGTAAATCTTGAATGATCAAGATGTGAACTCCAAGATACTGATAATCATCAGTATAATTATTGGTTATGTTGTTAAACTTTGGACTTGAAAACCAAGGGGAAAATCACAGCTTGCCAAAATAACAAGGCTTTGGTGCATGACCCTGAAAGAAAAGGTTAATATAGTTTCAAAATATTTTGTACACTCTTCCAATTAGTCAGTTTCTCTAGGAACAGATTTTCTTTTTTAACTTTGAGACAATTTTTCTCTCTGGATCTGCAAGTTATTTTTTATGGGTGCATACTTCCTGGTGGGTATAATCGTCTTAGAAATTTAGCTGTTATAAGATCTAGCATCTGTCATACTGGACTAAATTAATATTGCATCATAATGAGAAGTGATAAAAGACTTATACTGAATCAAATTATATTTCAGTGGCTTCAAAAATGAGGAGTCATAGACCCACAGAAAACCCAAAATAGACTAGTTGAAATAAAATAAAATAATAGTCTGTGAGTATTATGATGGTTTTTGTGTACATGTGTGTGTGTTTTAAATAAGTGTGGTAAATAGGCATGGAGGGCCAAGCATCTCCTTTTTCAGATATTGTTGGATCATCAGCTAGATATTTAATTATGTGTAGCATTTGAGTGGCAAGAGCACAGATGTTACCTGCCTATAAACGTTCTCCTCTTTACAGATTTTTCACTGTGCTTGCTTCCAATTTTCAAGATTCTGTACACAATTTAAAATTAATTCAAACCAGTAGAGCATCTTAGGCTAAACCTTCTTTTGGCAAATAATGTTATGTTACCAGAGCCAGTTCTCTTCATTCCTGTGGCTTGTGTATGAACCAAGCCACAGACCCCTTTAAAAGCAGGCACCCACATGCCAACAGTGTTAGCAAAGGCTTGTCTCCTGCCTCTGTCTTACTTTCCTCACTGCCATAGCAAAGACTTGTAAATGATGCTCTCCTCCATTCTTTTCTATTGTAGCATTATGGATTTATGAAGACCTAATGCTATGCCTTATGTTTGTATACTGCCTTACAGTTTCAAAGCCCTTTAGTAAGTAATAACATGTGTGTCCATCACAACAAGCCTGGGAAGTGGGAAGGTGGGTAGTATCAGCGTCTTTTAATACATAAAGAAACAGGCACAGCGAGATAAAGTGACTTACGGTACTCATGGGCAGTGATAATTTGCAGGAATAGAACCTGAGTCTCGGTCTCTGGACGACTAGTCCAGGTCTCGTTATGTTAAACTAGGTTACGTTTGTAAAGTGGTATTTCAGAGCCATATACCTCTGCTATTTCAAGGGACAAGTGAACAATTAATTGGTATGTAAGTCATTGGTACCCATTTAATTAATTGGTCTCCAATGATTTTAACTATTGACCATCTTCAAATATGAATCTTAACTTCCTTCCCTCTCAAATTTAGTCACTTCCTGTACATAAGGATGTTTCAAGGACATCCTTTTATTCCTGGTTTCCTTTGTGTGTTTCATAGTTTGTGTTTCACTTCCCAGCAGGGCTCAGGGCCTAGCACCAAAGCATTCCTGAGGCAGATACTTGATACTGATTGACACCCAGAAAGACATTTTTAGAGATTTGAATATTTTTTCTTGTTCTGCTAAACATGTCTTCAGATAAACATCATGGAAAGTAGGAGAAAGTCCTGAACTCACCAACAGATTTTACTGATTTATTTTTCATTTTGAAATCCACCCATCGTGTATTTCTTTGAAATGCACTTTGCCATTCCATTACCCTTGATGATAACTTAGAGATAGAAGCTTCTCATTCTCAAAGATTGACTGTTATTTTTAAAATTTTAAACAGCTTTATTGAGATATGTTTCATATGCCATACGACTCACCTAGTTAAAGAATACAATTATGGCTTTTTAGTCTTGCCCTGCCATCTTTAGTGGGCTTCCAATACTGATTTTGAAAGCATTCAGGCTGCCTGCCTGCTGTGGAAAAGAATTCAGTAGGGATCTGTGATGGACTCCAATGTCTGAGATAAAGACCCTGAGGTTAGATTTTTAATTAGGTCTTGCTCGGCACTATGGGGTAGGTGGAAGATACAGTTAAGTAACCCCCTTGCCCTCTCAGGAGTTAGCAGTTAATCCTGAGGGTTTGAGCTTCTGTTTGTATTATATTGCGAGTAGGAATAAAGGCCGTGTGATCCTTCCTGGGAACAGTGCTTGCTAAAAAGTGGCTTCTGATTGCTGGTATCTGGTGATCTGGCAGTGGGAAAAGAAATGATTCAGGGAACAGGGGCCATGAAGGCCTTAGAAAGAATAAGGTATTGGTGAAGGCAGTTAAGAATGACTCTCCCCTCTCTCTAGGTAACCAACAAACCATTGAATGTGTCCATAATGCTGGTGCCCTCTCCCACCTCCCCTCCCTCTCTCCTTCCCCCCTCTTCCCCTTCTCTCAGGCAAACACCAAGCTATTGAGTGTGTCCATAGGTCTCTGTGTCTTTGTAACTTTCAGTTCTATATTCCACCTATAAGTGAGGTCATATTTTTCCGGATTCTTTCATTCTGACTTATTTCACTTAATAAGATAGTCTCTAGGTCCATCCATGTTGCCAGAAATGACTGTATTTCATCATTTCTTATCGCTGAGTAGTATTCCATTGTGTAAATGTACCACATCTTCTTTATCCAGTCATCTATCGAAGGGCATGTTGGTTGTTTCCATGTTCTGGACACTGTGAACAGTGCTGCGATGAACATGCGGGTACAAACATCTTTAAAGATTAAGGTTTTCAGCTTTTTTGGGTAGATGCCCAGTAGTGGGATGGCTGGGTCATATGGTAATTCCATTCCTAATTTTTTGAGGAATCTCCACACAGCCTTCCATAGTGGTTGTACCAGTTTACATTCCCACCAGCAGTGTATGAGGGTTCCTTTTTGTCCACAGCCTCTCCAGCACTTGTTATCCCTTGTCTTGTTGATGATAGCCATTCTAA
>PVKE010016042.1:0-32562 GCA_004027555.1 Craseonycteris thonglongyai
CATGAGGACCGAGGATCGAATCCCGGCTCCGGCCCAGGCAGGACCCACATGCTGAACTGGGGAGTTCCCACAGTTTGGTTCTCTAACTGTCTCTGTCTCTGTCTCTCTCTCTATCTGTCAAAAAGTAAAATGGAAATAACTATGCACTGAAGACAAAAAGATAATTTCTCTCTATAAATGTGAAAAGATAAAAAAAAAAAAAAAAAATCAATAAAATAAATCTTAAAAAAAAAATTTTTTTTAAGATAAAATAGAGATCATAATGTCTGACAAATTTTATATCTTGCCTTTTTCACTTAGCATTACATCATGAGAATTTTTCCATATCATTAATTGCTTTTCTAAAATGATGTTTTATATTATACAGTGGTCTCACAAATGCATAATTACTAATTTTAACTTGACTTATTTTAAACTCTTCTCCTCTTGATGAACATTTAGGTTTTTATTTCCCAAATTTGGTGTACAAAAATAATAATTTATGTCCTTTGTCAAAATCTTAGTGTATATTTTTTATTATATCCTTAGGGGGAATATTATGAAACATAATTGCTATCTCAATAGAAGGTAAACATTTACAAGGCACCTAAGACACATTGAAAATATACACTCCAGAAATTTCTCACAAATGGACACACTCATCAATAAGGTATGGGAATGATTCCTATCTACATATGACAGACTGAATATTGGTATTAAAAAATTTTTCTGCCACTTTTTACCATTAAAAAATGGTATACAGTTTTAGATTGTATTCCTTTGGTCACTGGTGAAGATAAAGAATTTTCATATAGTAACTGGCTATTTATTGGTCTGCCTTTCAGAATTGTCTAGTTGTATTCACAGTCTATTCTACGGAGATAATTTTCCCTATTGATTTGCAAGTTCACTTTACATATTGACATATTTAATTGCCTCTCAGTTACTGTGGATGTTCTAAATATTTTTCTCAATTTGTCATTTACCCTTGTATATATAAAAGAGCATGAAAATTTTAAGTTGTCAAATCCATCAAAATTGTTCTTAGTGTTTCTTGATGCCATGTTTAGAAAATATGTCTTCACACTATATACACACACACACGCACAAATACACTGTGCAAAAAATATATATGCATATTTTAAGAAAGGAAAATTCTGTAATGGGATGCCAGAATAGTTCAGCAGTTGAGCGCTTGCCTTGCAATCGTGATGTCTGGGGTTTGCTTCCCAGCCCCTAACCATGTAAACCCAGATGCTGAACTGGGGCAAAACTGGTAACCACCAGATGGCAGTGGAAGATTCTTGCCTTCCATGCGGGGAGGCCCCCGGTTTGGTTCCTGTCCCATGTGGTCCCACATCCATCTGTGTGGAATGAAATTATGTCACAACTAATGATGTACAACTGTAAAGAGTGTTCGGGGCCCTCCCCCTACTCTCTGTCTCTCTTTCACCTTCTCTCAAATAATAAAATAAATCTTAAAAAAAGAAAAAACTGGGGAAGCCGGGATGGCTCAGTGGGTTAAGCACTCACTTTGCAGCGCCACGGACCAAGGATCGAGTCCCGGCCCTGGCCCGTGTGGACCCATATGCTGAACTGGGGAGTGCCCCCAGTTCAGTTCTCTCTGTGTCTCTGTATCACTCTTGCTCTCTCTTTCTCTGTCAAAAACAATAAAATAAATAAATAAATAAATAAATAAAAGAAAAAAGAAAAAACTGTATTAAAATTATAATACTCAGTATATACCAATAACAAAGATAAATATAAGTCACGTTTGACTTCTGCAATTACAAGAAGTGCTCAAAGTGGTTATCATCAGTATTTATAAATAACATATTAATAATAATATCATCAATATTTATAAGTAACATAAATAACATCTCTTAAAATGTGTGTATATTTTTTGGCACCCACAGTATATGTGTGCAATACATATATATATATATATTTTTTTTTCTTCCTCTAGTTCTTTTATGGATTTGTTGTTGCAGTAATCTTTTTATAGTTTATTTAAATTCATAATGTGAATCCAAGCATCAAAATTTATTTATTATGAGTAGTTAAAAAATTATTTCAGCAAAAAATATATTAAATAATTCAGTTTTTCCCCTTGTTAAAAATACATTCTCATATTACATTTAAAAATAAAAAAAAGTTTGGCTTTATTTCTGCTTTTTGTGTATACTTGTTTTGAACTCTTCAGTGTTCTGGATGTTGTTCACTGTTTGAATAGTCTGATACAGTATATTTGAATATGTAATGGTGGTCCACTCCTTTATTATTTTTCTCTTTAATAATATATATTTTATTACACATTTATACTTTCTTACACAGTTTAATAGAACAGTTAAAATTTGAAAACTTATATTGTTATACCTTTTAAAAAAGTTTTATTGTTTGAGAGAAGGTGAGAGAGAGGGTAGGAGGTGTGAGAAATGGGGAGGGCCCAGAGCAGTCTCCACAGTTGTCCATCATTAGTTGTGACATGGTTTCATTCCATACAGGTGGATGTGGGGCTGCGCGGGGCAGGAACTGAACTGGAGGCCTCTCTTATGGGAGGCGTGAACCATCGCAGTGGGGCTTGGTGGTTACTAGTTGTGCCACAGTTCAGCAGATGGGTTTGCATGGGCTGGGGTTGGGAATTGAACCCCAGATCTTTGGTTGCAAAGCAAGTGCTCAACATGCTCAGCTATCCCAGCATCCCCATGGTTACACTTTTTATTGGAATTTCTTTCAACGTTAGGGTGAATTGACATCCTTATAATACATGTAATGGCTTTTCTATCTAGGAATATCATATGTTTTTAATTTAATTTTTATCTTTTTGCTTGATAAAGGTGTATTTTTCATCATATTTATTTTAATGTTTTATGTTGTATGGTTGTTCTGAACAGTTTTTTTTATTATTGCTGGTTTATAAGAATTATATTAATTTTTGATATTTGTTTCTCTACCAGCTATCTATAAACAGATACTGTAGTTAACATTTCTTTACAATTTATTAATATTATTTTATTTTTTTGAGAGAGGGATGGAGGAGAAAATCTTACTAGATGAAAATGATAGTTTTGTTTCTTCTTCCCAATTATTCAGTTTCCAAATAATGATGAACAATAGAAATGAAAAAGGCACTCCATCTTTGGCCTGTGCAAAATATCAGCAATACTGAAGCAATGCAGACTATTGACTTTCAATTTAAAATGTGTGTCCCTTGTGAAATTAAAAAATATATACATATTTAATTTCTATTCATCACTATTTGATCACTAATATTTCAAGCATTTCTTTTTCTCAGCATTTTCTTTCATCTTTTTCTATTTATAAATACATTGTGTATTTTTACCCCTAATGGTTTGAAAAGTATAAACAGATTATTTTATTTGTTTTAAAATTTTTATTTATTTAATATAGTTGGTATGCAATCTTATATTGGTCATATTAGTTTCAGGTGTGTGACAAAGTGACTTGACATATTTATACCTTACAATGTGATCATCACACTAATTCCAGTAATTACCTGTCACCATGTAAACTTATCACAATATTATTGATTCTATTCCCATTCCCCTTTTTGCCCACCCCACCCCCTCCCTTCCAGTAACCATCTCTGTGGTCTCTATCATTATGAGTCTGGTTTTGTTTGTTTGTTTGTTTTGTTTTTAGATTCCACATACAATTGAAAACATACGGATTTGTCTTTCTCTGCCTGACTTATTTCACTTGGCATAATACCCTCTAGATCCAGATTTGTTGTCACAAATGGCAAGATTTCATCCTTTTTTACTGCTATGAAACACTATGGTAATAATACCCTAAATGCCCCAACTTCGTCTGATCTCTGAAACTAAGCAGGGTCAGGCCTGGTTAATACTTGGACAGGAGGTGTTTTATTTCTTTAGTGGTTCCCTTAATGTTTCTAAAACCTTAGTCAAAAATTAAGTTTCAGCTACGTAAGATTAGGAAATTCTCTCCTTCCCTCCCTTGCAATATCTTCTAAATTAAAAAAACATAACCAGGGATTTTAAAGGCAGATGGTAATAATGATGAAGATGATAACTGATAGTACTTTGCTTTCCAAGAATATTTTTTATGTTTAATTTTAGAACCATATTTACAATTCTGTAGATTTAATTCTGTGTTTCTGTCAGGAGGTCCGCATAGTGAGTTCTATGTTTGTGTCTTCATTGTGTTTCCTATGTCACAGATACTTTGTTTAGAAAGATCAAAAGGTGGTCCTCTTTCTGAATTCTTCATACTTGTGACTAGGACCTTGCTGCTCTTTGCACATGACATTGACCTACTTGGGGTTCGCATCCGTAGTTCACCACTGAGCACCCGACTTGCTATCGGTTCCTCGTGGCTGTACGTGCCGCCACAATGGCAGCCTGAGATGGCTTCCACTCTGTTTATTTGTATGTTTTTACCTTTAATACCTGAAAGTTTATATGGCTATTTTCTCTATGCTTGACATTTAAGTCACAAGTACATATTCAGGGATATGTCTTCGCCCCTCCTCCCCCACCCCCCCCGCCCCCCAAAATATACTCAGTAAGCTTTTGAGACATTTCAGTTCATTATAGATATTCTTTTTATTTTTTAATTCTTTTTTTTTTAAGATTTATTTTATTGTTTTTGACAGAGACATACACACACAGAGACAGAGAGAAGGGAAAAGACTCAGAGCAGTCTCTATAGTTGTATGTCATTAGTTTTTGACATAGTTTCATTCCACAGGTGGGCACAGGGCTGTGCAGGACAGGAACTGGGCCAGTGCCCTCCCACATGAGAGGCATGCCCCAGGCAGGAGCCGAACCAGGGGGGCTCCCACAAGGGAAGCTCGCCCCAACAGAAACCAAACTGCAGGTACAACCCAGTTCAGCATATGGGTTCCTACGGGCCATGCCAGGCGGGGACTTGATCCTCAGACCCCAAGCTGCAATGTGAGCGCTTAACCTGCTGAGCCATCTCAGCTTCCCCCATTCTGTAAATTTTTCATATGCATAATGCTTTCTCTCTCTTTAAAAAACCTATTGAATCTTTAACGTGCACTAAGGAAAGAGTCTCAATGTTGTCTTCCAAATAAATCCTGACCTGAGTTTTCTATATTGTCAGTTGGGCTTCCTTGCTTTAACGAGGATTTTAGTTTTGCTGTCTCGTTTTCATTTTTTTGGTACTCTTGCTTATTCCCCCATCTTTGCATTCCTGCTTCATTCTTCCCTATGCTCCTTTATGTCACAGGCTTTGTCTTTATTTTGCTTTTCTTCTGGTTTTCATGTAGTGTGTATGTTTTATGAATTATTATCGAAAACACAAAGCAAACACTTGTAGAATTTTCTCTGGTTTTCCACAGTAGATGCTTCTCATTAGTATGCCTTTTCTGTACATCTTGAAAGATTTCTCCCTTTGTTTCCTTGGCAGTACAGTTTAATAGACTCCCTACTGGCTTCTTGTCTCATTGCGTATCCTGAATAGGAAGGGAGGCTAGGAGATCTGTATTCTCATTGTCCCTCTCCTGTCCACTTTGGGACTATACGGGTGCTTTCCTGTTTTTCAGGGGCTGGCAGACAGTTAGCTGGTGTAGCCCTTTTGGGCTGAAGAGAACTGACCTGTTCCTCATCTAAGCACATAGAGAAGCATGTATATGTGGATAATTTTAAGAAGTAATCCATCTTTCTTCCCCTTTCTAAAACTATGGATGACAAAAATCCATTCCTTAAAATACATGGATCTTCACCTTGCCCTTTCTTTTTACTACATTTTCTTTTTTCAATTCAAAACGTATTTTCATTGTGGGCCAGTCCTTGTACTGATATAGAGATTTACACTAGACCTACTCTAGCATACCATCCCATCTGCAATGGAAAAATTAAGCAATTTGTATGCCTTCTTCATTTGTGAAATGATATTTTGGACTACTGTAAATATGTGCAACATTTTAGATTTGAGCTATGTCTTTGACATGCTTGTTACCATCATAATTAATGCAAAAGAAAAAACTTTTAGAAAGATGTTTCATGGAGTCAACCATGCACAGGCATTCTTTAAAGCTTGATATGTCCTCGGACTCCATTTTTCTTGTTTATATTTCCATATTTACTCAGATAGGTATTCTGGTATTCCTGTGTGAAGTGTGATCTTATCATGAAGGGACAGAGAGAGAGAGAGAGAGGAAGAGAGAGAGAGAGAGGGAGAGAGAGAGGAGATAGATAAATGTTTTCAAAAATCATTTAGGGGAAAAGAGGAATGGATGAGTGGCAGTCCTTACTGCCCTGTTAATTGTGAACTATGTATATAAAGCAAATAGTACCTACCTCACACGTGGCATAATCTTTGCTTAAAGCAAAGGGGAGGGTAGTAGCATCTTAGTCTGTAAATCGTTGATGCACCCAGAAAACATGCTTATCTATTGGTTTAGAGCTGGAAAGAGGCCTTGATGGTTGAAAGCCTCCTAACTAAGCTAACGCCAGTGTGTTAAGGAAAGTGAAGTGAGCACCAATTTGATCCTAAGCACTGAAGTCTATTATTTTTCCAAAATTAGGCAATTTTCCATGAAGCACTTTGCCCAGTGCTGGCCCATTGCACATGTCCAATAGCTAGTAACTGGTGCCAGTCATGTTTGTGGTTCAGAGGATTGCTGGCTCCCTGCCACTGGGCACGTGTAGTGTCTGGCCTACTTGTAGGCAGGGCAGACCTTATGACGGGTTTCGCTTCTGAGTCAAAGGTTTCCTTGTGGGCCCCTCCCGAGCTCTGCTCTCCCTCCGCACAGACACTGGCCATGTTCAGGGAGGCTGCACGCCACTGGCCCCGGGAAAGCAGAGGGCTGTCGATGCCCAGTGCACACAAGGCGTGAGCAAAAATCAAAGCTTCACTGTTTTACGCCATAGCGGTTGCCATCCTCTGCCTATTCGGACCGATACATGACTTTATACAAGATGTTTTCACCAACATGATGGCTATACAGAAGGGAGCTTTGATTCACCATCTTGGAGGTAGATCTCTCATTATACTTTCAGTCAGGACGATAGGCAGAAAGGCCCCCCAAAGACGTCTTCCCCTAATTTCTGGAACTTAAACTACATCAGCTACTGGTGACACATCTGATCCTTTACATTCTTAACATTTCTGCTCATTGTCGCAGCACACTGCTTCATATCAGCCCCGATACTTATTCATACTTTTCTGTTTGCTTGGCATCCTCTGTTTTCTTTTCAGCACTGGTAATAACATCAATAATGGTAAAATATCTAGCATGTATGTAGTGTTTACTATGTGCCAGACACTGTTCTAAACACTTTGCTCATGATCTCACTTGCTTCTCACAATAACCCCATCCTATGTAGAATGGGAAGTCCTCTTACGTAATTTTAATCTTACAGTTTTGTGCTTACCCCTCTATTTTTCCTCTCCTCTTCCATAACTAGAGCTTTGGATTGTGTAAGGAAATAAATTCCCTAACAGGCAATATGGCCACGCACCTCTGGAGGATACATGCCTTGGCTTTCGCAGACAGGAGCATGCAGCAGCCGTCATGGCCATGTCTGAGGTGGAGAGGGTGTTGATCAGCAGCAGGCCCACTGTCTGGGCTTCTTTGCCATGAGAGTTCCCTCTATGACTATTGCAAAATGCCTGGGCACTCTGTGCTGCCTCCACACATCCCAGCCACAGGCAGAGATGCCGCCCCTGTCCCGATCCTCTTGCCACCACACGGTTGGACTGCTTTCAGAAGAAGTTAGTACCAGCCCATTTATATGTCATCATCGACCTGCTTGACCCCATCTGCCCACAGATTGTCTGCCTCCTGGCTGGGTCAGCACCAGCCATGATCCACACCTTTGCCACATCCCAAAGCATGGGCTATAGCCACTGGCCGACAGCACTCCCTTCTCCTATCGCACAGTCTCCTCCGGGGCAGGGCCTGCAGGGCCTGCATGGCCAGAGTCACACAACTCCCCCCAACTGCAGGTTCAGGCGCCCTGCCTTCTCCTCATCCCTGCCTCACTCCTGTCTCTCTTTGCCGTTGCTTCCCTCTGTTGCTTTCCTCTGGGGCACTCACAAGAAAGCCTTAGCACCGTTGTTTCAGGCTCTGGCAAGCTGAGACACAACTTACAAAGATGAAGGAAGAACAAAAAGGGACACTTACTTAAAAAGCACACAACTAACAAGTAATTTCAAAGGACATGTTTTTGATGGTATAATAACTACATTCTGATGCCCAAACAGCGATACATCTACCATGCCTGGAACTTTCTCCTCCCAGTTTATGGCTGCACCCCTGTAGGGTAATGCCATTTCCATCTTTTGGGAGCCACTTGTCACATGTCTGGACCTACTTTCCAAGTGCTCTTCTCTGAATGTCAATAAAAATCTGAGTTTCAAGAAGGAAGGCAAGGAACTCTTATGATCAGTATCCAAGAGACTCATAAGCTTTAAAAGCATCCCTTTCCTCATCCAATTATTAATGTATGCACGCAAAAATTATTTACCAAATTTCTAATTATTATGTGGCCAACAGAATGCTGTATATCCTTTTGACAACAGAAAGTCATTTAAAGTTTAAAAGCCAGGGCATTCCATAATAAGATTTTCTTTTTTAAGAAGACAGTGTTGGCAGCTGTGCAGGTAATGAAAGGAAGGGTAGTGACATTGTAGACTGAACAACTAGCTAGGAGGTGATTGCAGAGGCACAAATGAAAGATGAATGTTTGAAGTCATGTCATAGAAATTGAGATGGAAATGGAAGAACAAATGTATAAACTGTCCAGGAAAAATAGGTGGGAAATGGTGGCCAGTTGGATGTAGAAAGTAACTTTCTGAGCACTCTCTTCTCCAGCATGTCAATCCAAGAGTTTATTTTGGGGATCAGTCTTACATGGATTGCCAAGGTTAGAAGGATCCAGAGCCATGATGAGAAGCAGGCACCCATTTGGGCTGTATCTTTAAGAAAAGAGCCAGAGGGTTGGACTTTAGAGAAAATATTTTCATCAGCAGATGAGGAGAAAGTATGGCTACTGGGCAAGTCATAAAAAGAAGGGCCCAAAGTAAGGCGTGGCAAGAAGCCCCATGGCCTCTGTGGAAGGGATTTTTATTCTTCCATGGCTGCTCTCTGTATATCATGAGGCCACTCTGATGGTGCCTGCCATATTTTGTACTGAATTGTGGTGATGAATCTGCATTATCTTAGCTCCTTCCTCCCCTTGGCATGCCTTCTGTATGGCTCTGCTCAGCCTCGTGCCAAGTACATGGTCAGTCACTGCTGAATCAATGCTATTTTCTGCCAACTTGCTTTTGCTTCTGTTGATCCCTCTCCTTGGAAGTCTATCTCTTCCAACATGAATCCAGCTCAGCACTGTGATCTATAATAATTTAGCATCACCTTCCCTAGGAAGCCTTCATTGGAATCTGGCCCTACCAAGAGAGCATCTCTCCGCACTCTTGCAGCACCCAAGTTTATGTGTGGCACTGCTCCTGAAATCGACCTCTTTGATATTCACAGCCACACTGTATGGGGTGGAACCCAGTCTTATTCATGTTTGTATCTCCAGCACTGTTGCAGTGCCCATGTAGCACACAGTAGGTGTTCAGTGAAGGGCAAACTAAATGAAAGAATCAGAGAAATGACCTTGAGACAAATTTATTCCTGTGCCAGATTATAAATATGGCCGTGGATTCCATCCATTTGGGCATGCCTGGCCTACTGCAATGTCATTTTGCCAATCTCACCATTAAGGAATATAAGGGGTTATCAAGAAATTCACAGAATTAAGGAAAAGAAGGGTTAAAAAATACTATTTATCCTTTTTCCTTTTCAATATATTCACCCTTAACCCTAATATGCTTTTCAGATCTTTCAATAAATTTGTTTATACCCTTGAAAATAATGTTGTTTTTGCCCTCAAAATACACTGAAATTTCAGCTTTAACCTCTTCATTGTCTATAAATTTCTTCACTCAAAGCTGTTTTTTCATATTTAAGAACAAATAATAAACAGGCAGAACTAGATCTAGATTGTAGGGAGGGGTGGTCAGTGGGAAGCCACAGTCATGAAGAACAGCCAATGCAACATTGCTCTTGTGCACGGGTAAGTTGTTGTGCAAAAGCAGCACCCCTTTGGTCCATTTCCCTCTTCTTTTCTCCTTCGCAGATTCTTTGAACTGTTTCAGCAGACTGGAATAGTACTCTCCAGTTACTGTGACACCCTTATCCTTGTAATCAATCAGCAGGATACCCTCCGTATCCCAAAAAACAGAAGCCATGATTTTTCCAGCTGATTATGACACCTTGAACTTCTTAGGGGGTGGCATGCCCTTTTCTTGCCACTGTGTGGTCTTCTGCATTGACTCAGGCTCAGAATAATGAGACCAAGTTTCATCTCCAGTGATAATTCAGTTTAAAATTTCATCTTTGTTGCCTCTGCAGAGGTCCAAAAACTGTCATGAACACTCCACACACTGTTTTTGAAGTGCCATGAGCATTCTCGGTACCCATCTTAAGCTGACTGTTGACATCCTTAGATGCTGATGGAGAATATTCAAAATGGTTATAGGTGATACTTCTACCATTTCTGCAAGCTGTTTTTATTCAATCTGGCATCTTCCACTACATGTTTTCAGCTTTTTTGACAATGTTTGAGGAAATGGCCTCAACAGGACATCCCGGATGGAGGTCATTTTCAGTCAATTCTCTGCCTTGCTTGAAAAGGCTATGCCACTTTTAAAGCATGACTTTTCCAGGGCAACAGTCCCCATAAACCACTAACATTTTTTCCAAAATGGTTAGAGGTGTTTTCCCTTGTTTTGCAAGGAACTTAATGATGGAGTGAGATTCAATTTTTTTCGTATGGGGGTTTTCTTCACATGTGACATGCTTCTTCAGGGACATCTGGAAGAACATAGATGCAAGTAGGCTGAAATTTAGCACATGTACTAATAATAAGTCACACAATGAAACTGTGTGAACTAGTATTCTCACCTCTCTGATAACTCCCTCTGGTTTCTTGAATTTCTTGACCACCTTTGTAGTGTTTGTTTCTGCATCCTTGGCTGGCTTGTGACCTCCTTTGACTAATGCAATGCAGTGGAAGTGACATGCTGGAACTTCTCTGTGGCTATACCCTCAGAGGCCTTTCAGCTTCTGCCTTCCCCCCATGACACCCTACTCAGAGACTCTTATGTAAGAAAGCTAGTCTAGTCCACTGAAGAATGAGCCACCATGTGGAAAAGATCTGAGATCACCAGACATGGGAGCAACAGTCAGCTCAGCCAGCCCTGTAGCTAGACACAGCTGTTTAAGTGAGCCTAGGCAAGGCCAGCAAAGGGACCATCCAACCCATCCACATTGTGAGAAAATAATACATTGTTGTGGCCCAACAGGTTTTGCGGATGGGTTGTTATGTAGTAAAACCTCGCTGACAATTGTCTTGAATCTGAAGAATGGAATAATGCAAATGAGTTGGTAACATCGACCATCTGAGCTCACAGAAATAGTGGAAGGACAACATATCTGACAATCTGGTGGGTCCTCTCTCACCAGCTCATGCTCAGAAGCCCAAATGAACCAGAAATATATAGACTGGAGCCAGATAGCTCCCAGGATGACTGTGGGCTGCAGGTGAGACCCACTGAGCAGGATGGGAATGATGATTATTGTTCATAGTCTTTGGATAGCACAGCAGAGCAGTCTTTGATTAACTGAGCACTCTACAGTCTAAATCAAGCTTGTTCATCCCATGGCCTGTGGGCCATATGTGGCCCAGGACAGCTTTGAATGTGGCCCAACACAAATTCATAAACTTTTTTATAACATTATGAGATTTTCGCAAGATTATTTATCTCTGGCCTAACTGGATCTTAACTGCAGAGCTTCTCAGCAATCAGGTGGTTCAGGGAGGCAGCCACCAGCTAGACATGTACAGACCCCCAGCTTGGAGTGTTCTTATTCTCTGAGCTGAGACCTGTGGATGCCACATGTGTCCAGGTAAATAGCACTGGGGCTGACTTCTTTAACTAGGTGGTGCCAGAAGAGGAAGATCTGATTCTCATCTCTTTGCCATCTGCCTGTCATGGAGAATGCCCTGCCTTAGCTGGATTCAGGCAGGCCCCGGGGGAGACCTCTGGTTCTCTACTCTCTAAAGCAATTCACATTTTTAAAGATAATAAATTGACTGATTAGATTAACAGTGCCTGGGAGTGATGAGACAGTTCATTTTCATTCAGCAAATACTTACGAAGTGTCTACGACACACCAGGCATGGTGTTCAGCTCTGGAGGCCAGAGGATGAATGGGGTCCTCCAGGAGTTCAGGCCTTATTAGAAAAGAGTTAATTTGTTCTGCTTAGTTAATCCCATTTTATTAAAATGTAGATAAATACATGTATCTTTAAAAATGTATCTAAGCATATATGCATTAACCTAAAAAGGCCTTTCTTAGTTTGGCCATGTCTAGAATAGTTTTAAATTTTGATCCATGGCTGCACCTGACTTGAGCCTAAAGCTTGATAAGAGTCCAGTGTGGTGGGCTAAATAAACAAGTCAAATGTCAGGGGTCACAGGAAATTACGTGGGCTTGAGACTCAAGTGTGAGGGAAAGTGAGGCCCCAAACCAGCCTGGTTGAAGCTGGTGATGGGTGCAGTTAGAGAGCAAAAGTGCTGGTTTGACTCATTTTATTCCCCTAGGAATGGTTACCTTAAAAAGGGCAGACACTTTTTGTTTCCTTGTGCTGTTTGGATCTGGTTACAAGCTGAATGTTCTGAACAGACCCTTCCAGATTTCATCAGAGAGCTGACGCCCCCCGCTCTGTGTCTGCTGTCGAGTACAAGGGCGGTAGGCATATTGGGTTCGGGCCCAGAGTTCATCAGAGAGTAAACGCCCACATCTGAAGAATGACGTGCGGACCTATGCTTTGGGTCTTGTCCACTGGACCTGTGAGGAGATTCTCCAGATCGTGAAAAATTCTTAACGTTGGAAAACCTTGCTAGGAGCAGGGGCTTGAATGGTCTCCGTCTGGGGGGCTCTCGGGCTATACTGTGGCAGTGTCCTTACTGGACAGGGTGGCTCAGGTGCTGGTCCTAGTGGCCTCTGTACCTGCCCCTGGTCAGGGTTCTCTCTACCATCCAGAAGCCTCCTGTGATGTGGTGATGGGTGGCCCCGCTGCTCTTGGCTGTTTTCTCTCTGTTGGCACAATGGGACTGATCCCTACTGTCAGGAAGCCTGTTATCGCAGGGCCCTGCTTCCTTTGTAGTACTTGGCTGACAGGAGCTTGAGTTGTTGTCTTTTCTACTTTCGTATTGTATCAGTTTTCTCAGGCTGCTGTCATGAAGTACTACTAATTGGGTGGCTTAAACAACAGGAAACCAAGGTGTTGGCTGGGCCACGCTCCCTGGGCGACCTGTGTGTGTAAGGGGCATGGGGGCTACCTTACCCCTGCCAGCTTCTAGTGTCGCCCACCACCCTTGGTGTCCTTGGCCTGTAGATGCACACTCCAGCCTCTGCCTCTGTATCACGTGGCCTGCTCCCTGTGTGGTTTTCTGTGTCTCTTTCCTTATAAAATACCAAATCTATTGGATTCGGGGTCCAACCTCTTCCAGTATCATCTCATCGTAACTATAGTGACTCTATTTCCAAATAAGGTCACTTCCGCAAGTACCAGACTTTAATATTAGCATCTTTAGGTCTTCTTTCTTTGCTTAATCAGATGGCCCAACTTCCTGTCTAAGTATGGAAGGCCTGATAACTCGGATTCTGAGGTCCTAACAAAGGAAGGAGCTGAAGATGTGGCTGTTTACTGCTTTTCCCTGTCTTTGGTGTGCTGTCCTACATATAATTGTGCTGCAGTGTCCTGCTTTGCTCACCCTGGAGGCTTTCTGCTAGGATGGGGTGGGGTGGGGTGGGGGTCATTCCCCATCCTGCCAGGACTGGAAACAGGAACCCAGATATCTGACCTTTCTAAAGGAGACTTTTAGTCAATCTTCCAGTTTTTATCCCCATTTGATTCATAGCTGGTCCTGGCTGTCACTGAGACTCTGGGAGGTTCTGTCCTACGAGGTCAGTTACTTTTCAGTCCTGCCCAGTACTGGCTAATGTTCAGCTATTCCACGTCTTTTGAATCAGTTGCCAATCACCCATCTACTTCCCAGCTCCCCAAATTGCATTACTGCTCTCAGCTCTCTTTTCCTTTATATCCTTGTGGGTTTATACCTTTAAAAGAAATCTGGAACTACCTTTTTGGTGGGGATTTACAGCATGATTCAATCTGCCATCCTTACAGGGTCAAACCACAAGCTTACCTCTCCTTTGGTAGCATCCCTGACCTTTGCCCAACCACTCAGCAGCATGTATCACTTTTGGTTTTGTTTGGGTCACCCTAGACTTGAACCATCCTATCTAGGCCATATTTCCAACTGGACAAAGTGTTCCTTAAAAGCAGGGACTGGGTCTTGGTTTATCTCTAGCCCCTGCTATAGTGCCTGGCATTCCATCATTTATTCACTTATCAAACATTTCTAGAATGGATGTAATAGACATATAAATATTGGAAATACAGAGATAAATAAGACATGCCTCATGATGTTGAGAGACTTACCTCAGTGTCACAGAGTGGAGGGTGAAAGTGATATGAAACCCTATAAGTATGTGAATATATATGTGTGTATTTATATACACTTACACATATTAAAATATATAGAATGCAATAAAACTTGTGTAACAAATGATGTATTCTTTCAAAATATTGACCCTGTTTTCAAAAACAATAAGGAGCTAATGTGTATAATTTTTGCTCCATTGTCATATTTGCCAGCCTATTAAATGTGAGGAAAATTATTTTGAGTCTGAAATGCATGTGTGTGTGTGTAATATATATTTATTATTTATTTGCTCAGTAGTTCAGGTAGACAGAAACACTGGTAAGGTAAATTTGTCTAGCCAAGGTTATTTCTCTATTTATTAACTTATGTACTACATGTAGGAATCATGTCTGAATCACTCTTTACCTCACAATGCCTGGCAAACAGTTTTCTCAGCATGAACAGTACATGGCAAAGACTTAATAAATATTGAATAAATGGATGGATGGATGGTTTGATAGGTAGGTGGGTAAGTGGATGGACACATGATGGGTAGGTGGATGGATAGGTGGATAGGTGAATAAGTGGATAGATAGATGGGTGGATGATAGGTGAACGGTTAGGTGGCCTTCAAATATGAACAAGTGATCTCAAAGTATGGGCAGCTTTATGAAAATTAAATGACATGATGTGCTAGAAAACACTTAGTAAACCATAAAGTAAAATTCATGAATTAAGCTATTATTGTTGGACTTAAATTCTTTATACTATACCTCGTCTCAAAAACATTATTAAGTGTCTATAAGATCTTTGTACCGATTTTAATTTTGATTATTGTAGATCTAGCATGCCAAAGTAGATAGATCATTTAATGATACTTGTATACCATTCATTCTTCCCTATTTCTTCTAGATCTCAAGGCCATGAAATAGGAAAACAGATAAATGCTCCACTTACTCCCTTTTATCCTAAAGGGCTAAAGTTTAATCAGAAAAAAAGGGCTTCAGAAAAAGAAGAATTTTATTTACTAACCATTTCTATTTTATTCTTTATTTTATTATGTGTCTGAAAATTCATTTTCTTAAAAAAAAAAAAAAAAAGGAAATCTGAAATTCTAGGCTATTTGAATGAACCATATTTCATCCCTGGGGAATGGGAAAGGGCTAACGAGCTTTATTATTTTTCATGTCCTTAAGACCTAGAAGAGTGGTTTTTAACTGTTCTTAATTAGAGTGGGGTGTTTGCCCCCAGAGGAAATGTGACAGTATTCAGATAATTTGTTTAGTGTCGCTGCTGGGGTAGAGGAGGATGGCACTACTGGCATCTAGTGGGTAGAGGCCAGCATTTTGTTGCACACAGGACAACTGGTTTCCTCCCAAACAATGATCTGGTCCAAAATATCAATAGTGCCGAAGTTGATAAACCTCAGTCTAGATGCAACAAAGGACTTAAAGGATCTTGAGTCAGAAAAGAAAAGAAAAATGTGATGAGTTTATATAGAGAGCACCTCATTCTTAAGGATACCTGAATACTTATCCACCCACCTTTCCTTGTGAAGAGCCTTCAAATGAATTAAAAAAAAATGGTTGAGGAGGATTTACTTGTTTATTTTATTAATAACATTTATAATAATGCATGTATTAATACCTTATTTATCTACTGAATCACATAAGCTAATAAAGGCCAAGCAGACATTCCCTCTTGCTGGAATGAAATATTAGGTCCATGAAAGTCTAATTTGGAAAAATAAAAACCAAGAGCAACATTTCTAGTAATCTGTTCTAAGGAGGAGAAAAGCCAGAGTACCGTACTTTGCTTTGGATGTCACAATTTTTTTAAGTCTAGAATTTGTCTGAGAAACCTTTCTAGACAGAGAAGTCTGCCTTAATTTCTAAAAGATGAATCTTCTTTCAGAACCACTACTGTGCTTTGTCTAAGAATTTCAGTGAAATCTTGTCTTAAACAAGGAGGAAAAAAATAACCAAATTTTACCAAAAATTTAAAGTAGTGAATAAAATGATGAGAAGTGGAAGAAGGGCCTCAAAGGAGCCATTGGATGGAGAAAAGAAGGGGATATTGCTTTAATTGGCTTTTTAATGATTCTCTGTTTCTCTCTTCTGTATTTTATTTTTCCAGGGGAAAAAAACCTTACAACAGAAAGGTTAATCTAACTATACATTTTAAGCTTTTAAAGGCTCCATTACAGGACTTATTATGCTAAAAGAAACATACCTGGTGTATTGCAGCTTCTAAATGTATCAGCAATGCATGTAATGATTCACTTAAAACACCATGGTCAGAATTCTTTCACATTATTTCTATGTAAATTGGATGCTTCACAATTACTATAATATGTGTGAAATTCCACTTATTATTTCTTTTAACATAGAAACTTTTATCACTTAACTCACTGGACAGAATATTTGAGCCATTTGCAGTCATTAGAGCATTTCTGTTTGGTCAAACCCTTACGGGATTATACTTTGGAAAAAACAGTGAATTATATTCGTTGCAAGAAAACAGCAATTTTGAATATATAAGGGGCACCAGGAAACTTTCATTTTAGTGCAAATTCAATATTATATCTTACTTCTTTGTGCAGCAGGGTAAGTTTTTATCTTTAAGCAATTTATAAGACCCAGCACATAATAGTACTGAGGTACACAGCACAGATCAACCCGATAGATAAATAGAGACTTTGGGACAGAGGGGAGATGTGACACAGTTGAGATTCAAGGTAAATCGCTTTTGACTTCGGGACTTGTTCCTTGTGATCCTGGTGGAGGTCCCACAGTGTTTATTGCTGTCTTCCCGGTTCCAGCACGGACGGTGTACCCTGATTCTCCCTGTCCCAGCTCTGGCCCAGCTGTCCTTACCCCGCCCCTTTCCAACAGAGGCTGGGAGGTGCGCCAGCCGGGAAGCAGGTCCTCCCTGAAAAGTAAATACTCCCCTGAACCAGTAGACCAGCTGCTGGGAATGGTCCCACCCTTTGAAGAACATAGATTTTTTTTTTCTCAAATAGACTCGGGGAGGAAACACAAAGTCAGAAAAAGAGGGGGCATTTTTATCTATTGAGCTGATTTCTTTTGGGGTTGGGGGTCTCTGTTTGTGAATCAGGCACTTCAGACAAATGCTCCAGTTTGGGTTATTTGGAAGAACCTTTTCTGCATTAGTCATTTCAGATGCTTCCTAGAGAGGAAAAATAGCAACTAAGTGGAGATTTGCATATATACACAAAGTGCATGTTAGACAAAGTGTATGTATGTTTGTTCTTAAATAAAAGATTGAGAAAATGAAATTCAGACTTTGGTTAATACACTATCTAGTTATATAAACATCTACATTATTGGGCAAAGTTTATTTTATGTTTTTAATTGTATCATTTTAAAATGAGTGACATATTTATTTCACAGATTTTATTTCTAAACTTTAACAAAAACAAGTGGAGAACTTTCAATGAAAGCTTTTATATATGGAATAAAAATTATCATTTTTACTTGGATTTTATAATTTTTTAGTTATATTCTTTCAAGAGAAGATATTTACCTTCTCCCAGGAAATTGGAAACAAACTAGTTGTTTTTCTGTTAATGCAATGTTTTGATAGTAATCTTTTTAGACATACACAGAAAATTTGAAAGATGCCATGTAATGTATATACCCATAGTTAACTGCATGCTGTGTGTGTGTGTGTGAGAGAGAGAGACAGAGAAAGAGAGACGGACCTAGAAAACAGTGCTTAGTAACATTGTACTTTGTTTTCAACTGGAAGTCAACTTGTATAGACTTAATATTGGAACTATAATGACACTAAATTTTTAATAATTGAAAAGGACTTAATCCTCAACTTTGCCCTATAGGTAGATTTTGTTTTTTAAATAAATAAGGGAGACTGAACTTCAAGTTCATTCCACATTCAAGTTAAGAACAGTAAAGAAATGCAGGCAGGTCGATCAGGCCGGCTGTACCTCTGTGCCCAAGAAGCAGACCACTGTCAGGCCAAGCCATTCACCCAGACCAGAAGTCACGGCCACATGCATGATGTACAGTGGCAATTCAGGTAAATGCAATTGCTGGTCATGTAGCCTCATGGATGAAAGACACAGATGCACAAGTACACAAACACAGGCACACATCTACCCGTGTATATCTTGCAAATGATGGAAAGAAACATCAGCTATAAGCACTGGAAAAAGGACAGTTGATATACAGTAGATTAAATAAAATGTATAAATATGGCGTATCCATTCTCACTTTACTCTTTGATAGAAATGAATGTATTCAAGATATTTAGACTATATGCCGAATTCCAGATAAGATGTAGATACCCTAAGAGAATTAAAGAGAGAAAGCTTAAAGGATGAACATTATTGCCCTCTTTGGGTTGAATGATTAAAACAGACTATTTTATAAATTTTAAAGTGATAATGTATTCATAGCTAAAGCAGAGGAAAACCCAGTACATTTTTTATTCCTTTTTTTAAGCCCACATATTTTCAAAGACCTCCTATAGTTAACATTATAAGATAGTTAGTTGCTACAAATAATCGGGGGTGATTATAGGAAAACTGTCAGTGTCTGCTCAAGGTCTGAAAAGGCTGCAGCAAATAGCTTTTCTCTTTGCCATGGAGACTGGGGTCTGTTTTTACGGTTACTCTGGAAACCGGAGCCTTGCTGTTGTTAGTCCTTTTCAGTTACTTTAGCTATTAAACCCTCCGGTTGAGACAAAAGGAAGGAGGTATGCAGACACTTCCTAGGGAAGAAAACCTTTGCGCCGAGAGGAGCAGAACTCGGGCTGGGGAGTGAAGCCCTGCCTATTCAGCGCCACACATGTTTATCAAGGAGGTGGCGGGCTGCGCTCCTTGCTACATGGAAGCCACCTTTGAATGTTAGAATTTGTGATCAGATGACTGCAGCACGCGGCCTCTCCGTCCCCCACCCCCTCTTCCAAAAAAGATGGAGACTGCACCCCGCTTTAGGTGCGGAAGACCTTGCGCCTCTCACATCCCAAGTTCCTTTTGGGCACACTGACACAAGAACAGCACATTTTAAATGAAAACACGGAGTGGGGGCTAGTGGACTTGAAAACGCAACAGTTCAGGATCTTGGAACACAATGGGATTGCTTTACAATTCAAATTCTCATTTAGACACTGTGCATTTTTTTTGTTTTGTTTTAAGAAACCAGAGCCAAAAAATCATTAATATTCTCTCCATTCTCTTAATAGAGCAAATAATAACCTAAGAAGATGGAGAACCCTGTGTTGTCAAATATTTTACAGAGCAGGGAAGAAGCAATTTGTAATGTGGAATTATAAAGAGAATCCTGGATTACTTGCAAACTGGATGGGGCCTCTTCCCCTGCCCCATCCCCCCACCCCCACTTCTTTTTTGCTTTTTTCTTTTTTTGCTTTTTCCTTCAACTAGGAATGCTTTTTAACTTGACAGTTTATTATGACCAGCATTTACATTCATCTCACTTTTTTGGTTAAACGTGTTCTTTCAAGGAAAAGGAATTCTCCCAATAAAAAAACACAAAAAGACAGCAACCTAAATACAGCACAAATAAAATAACATGCTTCTCTGTGGAGTGGTCCATTCTGGCTAGAATGTAGTCATACTAAGTAACACCAAACACCAAAGTCCCCATGGAGATAAACTACTTTCAGTGGGCTAAGTATTCAGTTATTTTTCATTTGAACTATTAAATGTGTCACCCCAAATTTTCCATTACTATTTTATAACTCCATCCTTCCCATTTCTAAGGCTTAGGTTCTGGCAACAGAGTTAAAAGGGAAACATTTGTTTTTAAATGGATCAGCCAAATTAATAACACTGGATATTTGTTAACGAAAAGCAGCACTGAGAAGAAGAGAAAAAAAAAGAAACTTTTTTTTTCACTCACTGACTGCTGTTCAGTGGTTTTGGTTATTTTAAATCAACACGTAGAGTTATTTTTAAATCAAAACGGCAAACGGGATTTCCTTTTTCCCTTCTTCTTTCAGCATAATGAAGAATTTACATGTAATGTCCTCCATATTACACCAAAGCAGGCACGTGGATCTGAATAAGTGTACAGCCAAATGCTCTAAGAACATTCCTGCCCTCTTAGTTCTGGCAAATTAAAAACAACAATAACAAAGTTCACAGCTAAGAATTACAAAGCCCCTCCCTGGAGGTCTCTGCTTCAGGTCAGTGACTCTCATGGTCAGTATGGCTACTGTCTGTTTCTGAATTTGACATTTACTAGGATATTCAAAGTTGTTTAAAACACAGGGTTCAAGATGGCACTGATACTCCACAGAGAGCCAGTATCACTTTAGATGATCCTGTCATACTTGTAATCTAAATCAATCACGCTGTACAAAAGTTACCTGGCAAATGGATAAAAGCTTACTAATCAAAACTAAACTCCTCTTTAAAGAGAATTCAGAACCCCAACATATACTATTAATAATTTACTAACAGTCATGAAGTTATCCTTGGTTTTGGAAAAAGCACAAATATAAAGGGATTAATAAAGCCCACCCCACCAATTTACACTGTGATTCGTCTTTTGGATAACATCATTCATTCATTCACTCATTCATTCATTCAGTTTTCCAAAGATATTTACTTAGTGTCTACTATGTGCTAGGTCCTATTCCTGCTGCTAGAGAGAGGTTCATGAACACACACATGAACATGTTTTGGGATTGCCCTTTCAGATGCTGTCTGGTAATTGAGCTGCCTTTGCAATGAGTCCTGAAGGGAGAGTCAGAGAGAAGGGAGGGAGTTCACTCCTTGATTAACACACCACTCATAATAATGTAGTGGAAATGATTTTGACCCAAGAAGATTAGGCTAGTTACATATTCCTTTTCTCTTCCAGCTCTTGCTAACCAATCAGGATAGAAAAATTCCATAAACTGTGAGGGCTGCCTGCCTTTTTTTTTTTTTTCCCAGTCACACATTAAGTTGTAATATCTGTAGAGCTCTTTGTTTTTTCATGATGTCTATGTTGTATTTAGTTTAAATCAGTAGGTGATGTGTGACTTTGGAATCATGGCTCATCCTATTTTACCTTGATGTGTTTGTTTCCAGTCACCAGTCTTCTAGGTATTTACCTTTGTTTAGGGATTGTTATTAAAATTATAATTGAATTTTGGTTGACTATCAGTAAATTAGTATTTTGTGCAACTTTGTCAAAGTGCATTGTTCCCTTAAGCAGATTTGGTAGCTACTTCAGAGATGCATATAAAGTCTTTATTTGAATTTTTTAGTATTGTTTGAAAAATGGTTATGCAATATGTATATCCTTTGTGTAATGTCAGACATAACTCTAGGGGTTTATATATTAAAGGCTGCTGTCTTTTATAAATTGCTATTTAGAAGTAAATTATTGCTTCTTTTAAACTAGAATTTTCCAAACAGTCGCTTGTCATATATCAGCCTGAATGCCAGATTCATACTATAATTTTCCATCAAAATCAACTTTACTCTAAGAGTGACTGCATGGATTCTTGTCTGCTCAGGAATGCCCAAGGCTGTGGTGGTTATCCTTGTATGCCAAGTCCTATTAAAATCTTACTTGCTCTGTAATTCTTTCCTTGGTTACCCCAGCTAAAAGTGAGCTTTTCTACCTGATTCATAATGGTTATTGACTGTAAAGCTAATTTGATAGTTCAGATTATTGAGTCCTATAATATTTTTACAATGGCAGTACTGTGGTATTCTTTAAATTTTGTTTTCTGTTAGTTTATGTCTCATCTCTACAAGTAGACCGTTAACTCCATGAGGACAAGGATCATATTTTAAATATCTTATGGATCTTTACCTCTGTTCTCCATTCCCAGTGTTTGGTATACTGCCCAGTTCAAAATATTTCCTTAGATTTAAGTTGAATCATCAATGCCAGTTGTTGTGCCTGTCTACATTGAAACCATTTCTGGTTTTAAGGCCAAGAGGTTGGAATTCTAGCCTCACCTTTCTCTATGAATGCATCAAAGCAAGTCACATAGACTTACATTTTAGTATCTATGAAATTGTGATGATGATTCTTTTCTGTTTAGTTTGAGCATGGTACGTGATTAATGAAGATTGGTAGGCAAACAGGCTGGCTAGTGTCATGATATACTCCAGGAGAGACCCAGAAACAAGTGACCCCAAGACCTTGGGATACAGGGAGGTTGGCCATTTGTGTGCCCCAGTCTAAGTGGGGCTAGTCTAAGGTGTGAGCATGTCCCTTTGGGGGTTACTGTGTGCTCCTTTTCCTGTTTTTTTATCCCCACTGCCCTGCTATGCTAAGTCTGATATTGGACCTAACATTCCCCCTTGTTATCAAGGAGTTGAGCATAATGCTGGAAAACCTAACACCTTGTGTAAAGGCGCTGCTTTGTGATGGGCAGAGAAATAGTAGATTTTAAAGATATTTGATTTAAGTTGCATATTAAGTAATATCATGCTTTCTAGAACAATAGGACTTTTCAGAAAAATAGACACAGTTTATGGAGATTTTTTTACTTATTGCATTTTTAATAGAATCCTGTATTTTTTCCTGGCTTCATAACTTGTGTAAAATATATAAAAAATATACAGAAGTGAATGAATAAATGTGAAAGCCACAGATGTGCAGGATTAATGTGTATATTTTTATGCAAAGGACATTTTATTATATGCCAGGACAGACAATAAATGCATCCTTTCCCTCCTCTCTCATTTATTATTTGAATAACTTCAGTACCAGAAATTGTGTGCATTAATAGGCTGATGAATCTAGTGGTTTATTTATTTGTCTGTTTGAGTTGTATGCTTTATGAAGAGACTGCTTTTGACAATTTTGTAAATACTTTGTCTATGTCAGTATTATTTATTTGTGAAAAAGTAAAGTTTTCCAAGAGCCTATTTTAGGTCAGAAAATACTAGAGAACATGGATAAGAGGGTCAAATTATAGTTCAAAAGTAAATTCCCAAATGGAACATCCCAGGCACACGAAGATGTGTGGAACACTAGCACTGAATGTGCCCACTGTCTTACTAACTGGTATGAATACTTCTAGCGAATTGCCATTGGTATGGAAGAATCTCGACTTTGGTCCTGCAACATTTCCTATGTCTCTCTTGACTTCCCATCACTGAATGCTTCTGGACTTCTTTCTCCTAACTTTCTATGGTACATGCCATCAATTACCATGCATGTGCATGTACACACACACACACACACACACACACACACGGAACATTCAGGCAACTTGCACCAAGCATGAGCCTGCTGATCTGCTTAAGGCAAGTATTCTATGACTGCATTTGTGGTCCTGGCATTTTTAAGGTAGGGGCTGTGCCTGCATAACAACACATGAACCTACCTAGCAACGTGAGAACAGAGGTGAGAGTGGGTGCAGGAAAACATGCCCGCATTACAAGTCTGGAAGCTTGCACTCAAAGAGATTGAGCAGGTCCTTGCCACGATTAAAAAAATCAAGCTGAAGAGCCTAGGTGGGTCTAAACAAAGCCTGGGTGATGGAGATATTTCAATGATAGCTATTTTATGCAGTGGGCAGCTGCCGCACTCCACACGATGCTGTAAAAAGGACAAAGAGTTTCCTCGTGTTTATACATTTTATTACTATATAGGATTAGGTCTGTTGCACACACAGAAGAGGAAGTCATTTTATTTTACACAAATCAGCTACTTAAAGTAAATTGAGATATATAGAATTTACCAATGAAATGAGTGATTTGATGTGAATAAAAGAGGTGGTGTGTTGTAAATCGACACTGACAGCCAAATGGGGAAAATTGACAGAGCACTGTAATCACTCCCAACATCCACTGAAGTTATTGATCCAGAACCTCTATAATCCCCTTCACATAACACAAGCAATTTCATATAATACCTGTAATAATGGTGCATTCAAACTCAAGTAGCCATCTGAAGCATTGTATCTAATGGTGAAGCAGGCCTCTGCTGAGGAAGTACAACAACTGGAACACAAAAAGCGCCAATGACTCCTACCTTTCAGGGTAACAGCCTCCGATAAGAGCGAGTTTAGAAGATAAACAGTTTCTAATGCCAAAGAAAATGAGCTATTAATTGCTGGCTTGCTAAATATGTTGTAAAAGATGGAGCTCTGGGCACAACATGGAGAGAATGTAACTAGATTTGGGGGTTGATAAACTTCTTAGGTTATCCATACTCCCCATATCTGATGTTAATTACAACTGAGGGGAGACAGCTGACAGGTATTTAGCTGCTGGGTCATTACATCCTTCCCAGGTGTTTTCCCATGAAATGTTCCTCCAGTTTTACAAGCTCCTTCTCGCACTGATGGATTATTCTGCAGCCTTATCAAAGCTTTGCCAGCTCCTCATTAATATATAGAGCAAGTCACACTGTTCTATATATCATTGTCTTCCTCTTGGGGAGGGCTAATCTGTCAGCCATTATCAGCCAGTCAGCAGAAGGTAGGCAATCAGACCTGACGGCAAAGAATCATGGGAGATCAGGGAAGGTTAAATGAGGCTGACAGTTGTGATAATGATGATTATACTATAAATTAAGATATGATGATAAAGGAGAATAAAAGACACAATCTGAAGCAATATTTGGTTTAACATGTCTCTCTTTTTCGTTGCTGTTAAATGGCCATAACATTTATCACACTGAACAAGAATGGACGTTTAACTACCATGATAAAATGGGACAGCATCAGATTGAAAACCCAACAAGTTGTGATTACAGTGTCAGGCACTTTTCCACGGGTTGAGAAAAAAAACACACCAAAAAAACCAAAAAAAACAACAGGAGATAGAGCATATGTTATAATCATTCATGCATTATTCTGCAGAATGAAAAGAAAATAGATCTATTTTAGAAACGTCTTTCAGCCTTCTCTATGGAAAACCAAAGGAAATGGTTAATATATTCTTCTGCTCCCCAGATCATTTTTATCAATGAAACAATAGGAAGTTAAGTGAGAATCCTCCCATCAGGCCTTCTCCCCCAAATGTATGTTTATTAGGAGCTGATTCAGAGGCTGCAAAAGGGAGTTCTGGGAATGTCTCGCTGCCTGTTGAATTTTTAAATAAAGGCAGCTAAAATCGAACAAATAGTTCTCACGTGTGACTTTTCACAGGAGGCATTTACAGACTACAATAAAACAATAGTGAGTCACAATTTTCTTTGCTTTCAAAAATTAAGAAGTAGAACAGCTGATGTAGCTGAATGGGTTATTCAATTGCCTTTACTAATAATGTATGAGGGCTGTCTGGAAAGTATCCGGCCACGTAACTGTTCTCGTTATGTGGACAATGGCTGAGACTTTTCCGGATAGCCTCATATCCCTTTGGGTACAGAGACTACCATATTTGAAATTTGAAACCTAGAAGAAATTTTGACAGCTCCATGGAAAAATGTAAAAAAACAAACAAAGAAAAAAAACAACAACAAATAACAAAAAAACAAGGTCCTATTTTACTCACATGTTGAATCTCATCTCATAGTTTCTAAACTTTAAGCTTCCTACACACATGAACAACTGCCACTTTCGCCCAATAACCATGTTTTATACCATTCATACGTTACAAATGCACTATATATCGTACATTTGGGTGGCTTGACAGATAATATAAATGATAAATTCCACAGTTAAATTGCATCCACAGAAGGGATAACTTGTTTTCTGATCTTGTTTGCTAGTAAAATCAGGGGTGAGGGAAAAAGAAAGCCCTTAATTCTCATTCACTTCCTTTGACTGTTCATCTTTTGTCGGGGAATGAAAATAAAATTATAGTTGAAAATATCTCATTTTGCCCTTTTCTTGTATTTAAGTTTCAGAAGCTGGGAAATTGGGAGAATATAGTGTAATGAATGCTTCAGCTGTATCTGGACTCATAGAGCATTAGACTCTCAGGCTGGGATTTATTTATTTATTTTCCTTGTTTTGCAATGAATGTTTGTCTCTTAAACCTAAGTCTATCAAACACAGTACTATTGGCATTGGCAACAAATAAGTCTTCCTTGGTGGTGAGGGCTGCCCTGTGCGTCGTAGAACGTTTAGCAGTATTGTTGGATGCTGGTCTCTCCTACCTGCCAGTAGCACCCTTGACTCCCATTGTGCAACCCAATTGCCTCCAATTGCAAATTATTGGTTTACACCAATACAGTTAGCATATAGATAAACTGGCATTACCATTACATCTACGGCTCTGTGAAGTCTTCCCAGTGATTTTTGTGGTTTCCCTTTCACAGTGGGTGATTTGGTGAAAATAATTCAGAGATATTTTGTAATATATAAACAACACTTTGGACTGGTCACTTCAGTATACGATTGTAAACTGACCTATGGCCAGAGAACTTTAAAACTGCATATTTAATAATGATTACTAGCATTTATCAGCAGAATAAAAGTTGTACATATCCCCTTATCTAGATGTGAAAGGAAGACACAAGGATGCATCTATAAACCTGTTGTTTTATTCTGGAAGTGCTTAGTTAAGTACCATGCTGTAGCATTGGTGTTTGCTATCATAGGGGACCTAAAAATCAGTGCTGGGGTCTCTAGGAATGACCAAGGACATGGTAAGGTATTTGAAACAAAGTGCATTTATGGTATATACATTCATTATAATATACAAAACCATGTCCTCACAGAGTGTATATATTAAATTTTCATCTTATAGTTACACATCTTACACATAAACATTTGTGGTCAAAGATCATTTTGCCCTTTTGCTTGGAAACCTGTCACTGCGTCAGAATCAAATCTCCACTGCGTTTCTGAAGGTGGAGAATTGTGGCCACTTATCCTTATGCGATCAGGCTTGCACAAGGTTTTATTAAACAAGCAAAGCAGCCAGGCTGCACGCTCCACCAACTTCCTGTGAGCTCACCCCAGCAGATCAAGGGCTCATCCCAATGATCCTCCAGAGTCACACTCCATTTCAATGACATCTTTCTTCAAAGATGAAGTGTGTGTCTAGTAGAGTCAGGGGAGAGAGAATCGGGAAAGTGGGTTTTGCTTTCTTCTGGGGCATTTCTGTTGGTGTGGGAGCATGACTCTCAGTCTGGGTGCAGCTATCCCCATGGGATCAGAACAATGAAAGCCAAAACAGCCTTTTTATTTCTAGTAAATGTAGTTGTAGCTGGGGCTTCCTGTGCCTTCTAATTACCCAGGAGACATGGTATGTGCCCTCTGGCTTGCCTGATGTGCCTTGGGGTCTTAGCAAGCCCTCAGAATCCACTGAGGGTGCTGCACTCACTATGTGCAGTTTATTATCATGCATTCGGTTTTAATTTTAGCACATGAGCTACAGGCAGGAAACTATCTTGTTCCTTAGTCCATCCTATTAATTTTGTTTTGTTGGCTTGAGCCTAGCACTATATTAGCCCCTGAATAATTACAGCTGCACAGGTAGTTCTAGGAGAGCGAATGAGAGGCTTTCTTCAAAGGCCATGCTCCTGCAGAAATGATTTGTACCCTTGGGCTGATTGTCACTGACAGAAAATGAGAACCAGGAACATTCAATGCAAAGTAATGTGTTCTGTACAATTACTGGATTAATAATTTTATTCCATTACTGTGTGGGGAGAGAGGACATCGCCCTGAAGATCTGCAATTCTAGTATATTTCTAAGCGTCCTGTTAAGAGAGTGAGCAAAGGTCAGAAAACTTAATTATGCTATAACTAGATAGAAATTGCCAAGTGATAAAAAGAAACATCCAGACAGATTCAGCAGGAAATTACAGCTTTAATAATATAGCATAATGCCTACTTCTATACAATTATTGGAGAGACCCTGAATGGTTTGGAATAACAGGCTTGAGTTTCTACTAACGACAAAAAAAAAAAAAAAAATCCCACTGAAAATGACATTTTGCATCTTGCTGTAAATATTTTTAAAAAAATAAATAGTATCATTACTTCATGATCAAAAATCTTCTACTCATTCCATGCCAGATGCTATGACCACATTGATATTTGGAAATGATGACAGGATTGGATTATGAGGGGAGTATTAAGTTTCTGGTGTTATACTTAAAAAAAAAAAAATGTTTTTTTGTCTACTCCATTCAGTCTTTCAAAAAGAAAAAAAAAAATGACGTGTGTAGGTTTATTCGGTTGCACATGAGCCCCGAGGATCAGCACGTGGGTGATCACATTTTGTTTCCCTGGGAGCTTCTGTCGGAGCTGACGTGGAAGAACGGAATACCCTTTTAACATAAGCCTGGGAGGAGGGATTAAAGATGAGCTTTAAGATTAATAAACAGGAACAACAGGCAGTTCTTCCACATCTTCAGAAATGAAGGAGCAAGAACTTTCTACAGATCACGCTTAGAGAGGCCTGAAACGAAGCAGTCCGGTTTTGCAAACGTGACCTGGTGTTTTAAACACGAGCCTCGCCCTTCACAGACACACGGTACACGGCACAATGACCCTCCTCTGTTGTTTGCGTTGGGTCCTTTTTTCCTCCCTTCTGCGGGAGGGAAAAGTCATTTCTCGTGTTCGCCCAGGAGAGCCCAACGTTTCATTTTGTATTCTGAGGACGCAGATTAATCAGCCAGCTCCCTACCCAGAGATCGCCATTCTGCCCAGAAATCTGCATATCTGCATATTACCGTTCTTCCCTGAATTTAATTTCCTACAGGAGCTGATATTAATCACTCTGTTTAAACAGAGGGGATTTGGGGTCTATATATATATATATATATATGACATTTTTTTTCCCCATAGAACGTGTGGAATATTTTTTCTTTCCTTTTTTTCTTTTTCAATTTAAAGTGACAATAGCCTTGTTGGTTTATTCCTAAAGAGTGGCTGTTATTGCCTTTTATTTTTACTTGACCATTGATTATTTGGATGACAGCAGTAAACCCAGATTCTACTTCTTAGGCTAGAGATACGTGTTAAGTAGATTTGGAAATACAACAGCTCCTACCCACATTCTGATGGTGGTGACTTGGTTTGTCTGTGAGATGCTCCTCAGCCTCTCAGGTGAAAGCCAGGAAAACTTCACAGAACAAAACCTTCCGGATGGCCCTCGCCGCTTTTCCTCCGCTTATTATGTGTACAGAAGCTCAATCCATCAGCTGTCGGTACCGCTGCCAGGATTATTTGGCATATTTTGTTCTGGCTGCTGCAGCACAGTGGTGGCCCAGGCAGAAACAGGAGACAGACGCACCGCGTGCTTAGAGAAATGTGCCGTGTGCCCTGGGCGTCTGTGCCAGCTGGAAGAAGGGAGCCCGCATCAGTTACTGACTAGAGGCGCTGCCGGTATTAAAGCAGAAGCTGCCATCCCAGTTTCTGTTGAGACGCATACCCTGGCCTCTCTTGGCCACATTTGGATTGGCGCTTTTCCTGCACTGTCTCATGCAATGGCCTTGGAGATGGTGTGAGCCGAGGGAGCAGGGAAATGTTTGAAAAGCTGAGTTCCAAGGCCCAGGCGCTATGGAGATCCTGGCTGCCACCCCAGGCCCTAACACTGGAATTCCCTGGAACAGATCTCCTCTAAAGAGAAAGGGAGGCAGTAGGTTCCATGGGTTGGCCCCGGCAGAGGTCAAATGGCTCCTGTTTTCATAACTGAATGTCTTTGCTGCTGTGATAAGCCATGTGTGGGAGGGCCAGGTACCTCTTAAGGTGAGAGGAAATTTCCTGGGCATCTTCACTTATTTCCTCAAGGTCAGAGTGTGCTTAGAAAGCAGAATTGTAGGACTCTAAGCGAATACCTTCATTGATGTTACTTTTTCTTGCTCAACTAAAACATTAGTAAATCTCTCACATTCAGTGTTTTTTCCTTAAATCTGTTTATGCCGCTGAATTGAAACCAGGAGCTAGTTTTAGAGTAGTCACCATTTAGGAGGTTGCCATAGGAGTGAGATGGTCAGCAGGTGTGAAAACCAATGACCTGCCATGGTGAAGAGGTGATTGCTGATGTCCCTGCCATTCTTTCTGAACACCTAGACGGCTGTATTTCCTTTGCCTATTGTAAATCATAAGAGTATCACCCCAGGCAAGTAGCGGCTAAGATTGTTTATCTCTCTGTGCTAATAGTATTTTATTTGAAGTCTTAAAAGTCCCAAGTGGCTTAAAAGGCCACTATTACATGACTTCATAATTTATTGCAGAATGACTAGGTCCAGCTTCATTTGCTTAGCTTTGAAGTCTTAATGCCACTTGGCTGTCAGATCCACGTATGTCCTTTCCAATTTAAGCCTTAAGCAGGATTCACTTGAAACAAGCCCTTGTCTTCTGAGGCATACGGAGTATTTGATAACATGTAAAAGTATTGTTTTCAATATAGTAATGCAGTTGTCATTGGTGCAGTACATCTTACTAGTTGGTTTATTGCCAACATGTCTGAAAAAGAGAATAACAACTTAAATTACTCTTTTCTAATCACGGGACTGTACCTGACTGAATAGTTATGGATATTTATTTTCTGTTAAATTATTTAAAAGAAAGAAAAACTTTATTACCCATCCACCCCCCACCCTGAAATACACACACACACACACATACACACACACACACACACACACACACAGTAAAAATATTGGAAAGTTGCACAATCCTTGGAATACTTGATAAATTCATTCTCAAAAAAAAAAAATGTGTTCAGATATTGACATGTCTTCAAGAAGATTTTCAGTATGTGAAGATGTATAGGCCTTTGAGAAAAAAACACAATCAAGAGAGGGTAGTAGGGTGATGAGAGGTGTTGTTGATCTTACTGTGGTTTCCGTTAACCCCAAGACCAAACCATCATTAGATATCAGTGGGGGCCATGCCACCCTGAGTGACTCTCCTGACTTCTATAAAGGTGCTGAACTATCCTGTGAGGTGACAGATAGAAAATGCACATGATTGTATAGCTGAAATGGTGCAGAAAATTTAAAGGGAACCATTTCAGAATGGGTTGTAGACTAACAATTTAATTGGCTGGATCTTAAGTGTGTGTTTGTGTATGTGCATGGTATACATGTACATATGTGTATATGCATATGTGGTGTGTGTGTCTGTATGTGCATCTGTGTGTGTGCATGTATGTGTGTCTTGAGGATTAAAATAATGTGTGCAATCTCTTGGGTGACAATATTTAGAGAAACGTCCCGAGATCTTCAGCTGGCCCTTGATAAGAACACCTCCCAAGAAAAACCTCTCTCTCTATGTCTGGTAACTAGAGCCTTTCTGACTTGCTCCCCACTGTCCCCATGTGACTCCCAGGATCTGGGTGAGGTGGCACCATTGCCATAACGTCAAGGGAAATGGACTTCCAATCTCATAACTGGGGATCCTTTCATGGTATTCTCAATGGTGCCAGCCAGTGGAATTTGACTCTAAGTGAAGCTGCAATATTCAGAACCCAGCCCAAATTCCTGGGACAGCCCAGGGCCTGGGGGCTATTTGGAGCCTTGAAATCCTGGTGACAGAGCTGTGGGTGATGCCCACATCCTGGACTCTGCTGGCCTAAGCCAATATTTCGGAGGCCCTCCTTTGCCTGGCTTGGTAGGATATATACATGAGGGATGGTCCTGCCCTGGAGCTGCCCCAGCCAGTAGGAGAACTCAAATCTCATGGATCATAAGTCACCAAGCTCTTAAGCTCGCGTTGCAGCCCGAGTCCGAGGATGGAATCCTGGCCCTGGCCCATGTGGACCCATGTGATCAACTGGGGTGTACTTCCCATGTGGGAGGCCCCCAGTTTAGTTCCTGCCCCCCAGTTTGGCCCCTGGGGGGGCATGCCTCCCATGGGAGGGTGGGGCCAGCCCAGTTTCCCCTCTGCCTCTGCGCAGCCCCCGCCCACCTGTGTGGAACAAAATCATGTAGAAAACTGATGACGTACAACTATGGAGACTGCTCTGGGCCCTCCCCCTTCTCTCTGTCTCTGTCTCTGTCTCTGTATCTCTCTCTCTATCAAAAACAATAAAACAAATCTTTAAAACTTTCTGTACCCTGGCATCTCCCTTTGTGGGGGAAAATCAAAATTATTCCTCCCGCTACTGTGACAGCAAATGAGAGCAAAACCTTTGAAAATAACACCTTTAAC
>PVKE010016043.1:0-32577 GCA_004027555.1 Craseonycteris thonglongyai
CTTCTCATCGTTATGTAAGTAATTTTGTTATTGTTGACTCAGAAATGATTCTAGAATACAATGTCAGTCGTATTTTCATGTACCTGGCTAAGTGATCAATTGCATTGGCAAAAATAAATAAATTGGGAAAGCCGGGATGGCTCAGTGGGTTGAGCGCTCACTTTGCAGCCCCGGGGACCAAGGATCGAATCCTGGCCCCGGCCCAAGTGGACTCATATGCTGAACTGGGGCGTACCCTCAGTTCAATTCTCACCGGGATGAGACCCCGGCCCATTTCCTGCCCTGTGCAGCCCCGTGCCCACCTGTGGAGTGAAACTATGTAGAAAAACAAATGATGTGCAACTATGGAGACTGATCTGGGCCCTCCTCCTTCTCTCTGTCTCTGTCTCTGTCAAAAACAATAAAATAAATAAATAAATAAAACTCAATAAAAAATCATTTAAATAGAAAAACAATTGGCTTCTAATTGTGAGTAACATGAAAAGGGTTACATATTCTTTCTGAATTTTATTTCAATTTGGACACATGAGTATGTGTTTAATGTCTCCAAATAGAGTTGTTTCATCCATACGAAGAAAAAGTGGGAAATACCAAAGAACACCATAGTTTTCGTGAGATCAGTAATAAAATAAGAAAAAAACATATTAACCACTTAGGAGACCTGCCTTATGTGCAGAGAGATGTTAACTATAAGCCCCAAGATTCTAAAATCAGGTGACATAATTTTACTATGCCTAAATAGAGAGTAGAAATCACACCCTCTCCAAATAAGACAATACCTACATGTCAAGAAATACTGTGAACACATGCCTTCCAAGATCTTGCTATCACCTAAGCCATTAACATCCAAAATACTGTGTCTCTCAAAATAGAAAACAATGTCAGTTACTACTTAGGACAGCTTAAAACAGAAATTCAAATTTAGAAGTAATGTTTAACAGTAATGCATGATTTCACGGTAGTGCCACCTAGCTGCTAAAATGCAAATCCAGGAATTGTATAAAGGGTCTAGTCATAGATCCACTAGTGCACACGATACAGCCATGTATCTATTAATAGTCACATTCTATTTTTGAAAACATTGGCTTTCAAATTGAACACCATTTTCCCTCTTACTGTTAACCAACAGAGAAGTCATAAAGAAAATATATCTGTTCTTCTAGAGCATGCAAATGGATATACTTAAAAACTGAATATAACTGATCATGTTTTTAACAGTAATTCTACAAAAACAGTACGTTCAATTCTAAAACACTGTAATATAAAACATTTTGTATGGTTTTAACACAATTTCAAGCTACTGTCAGCAAATTTCTTATGTTCAATTCAATAGAAAATATTTATTAAATAGAAACTTTGTAACACTGTTTTAGGTCTTTGTTTTCTAAACAAGTCACATTTGTAGTCCCATCTATGAGGTTTGTAATACTTTTTCTCCATATTTTCACAGTGAAATGAGGGGTATGAATTTTGGAATGTGACTTCTAAGCATCTGGATCCTGATTCACATCTAATCCAGCCAACTTAATTAAAATAGAGACTCTCTCTTGTTTACTAAAGACTTCATTCAATTTTTTTTGCATAAACAAGTTTTTATTAAATATTTACTTCTAAATTTTGTACTTTTAGAAGTTCAGACACACTAAATGGCACACATAAAAATGAATATGTCAACTATTTACTTATGGTCAAGATAGTTTTTAAAAAGATAAATAAATGTTAGAAAGTTCCCTCATAAGCTATCTTATACTATGTCTACATACAGGTATTCACAAAAATACAGAGTATGTCTAGATATATGAGTGATTTGAAACCATTTTTATTTTTGGTTTCAGAAAGCTGAATTACGCATACCCCTTTATTCATAATACTGCACAAACCACTTTATAACATTTTTAAAAATGGAATTTATTAGGGTGACATTGGTTAATAAAATTATATAGGTTTCAAGTCATCTGTTTATTGCATTGTGTGTTTTCAACCCATAGGCAAATATCCTTCCATCATTGTAGATTTGACCTCCTTTACCTTCTTCTACCATCACCCCTCCCTATTTACTCTCTGGTAAACATTAAAATGTTGACTGTGTCTATCACCTCTCTTTTCTTATATAATAAGGCCTTGTTATATAACATGTGGGCATGAAAGGTACTTTAACTGTGTTATAGAGCTATAATTTACATGCAATGAAATGCATAGACCTTAAACACGAAGTTCAAACCTTTAAAACATTTTTATTTTGAAGTAAAGATCCATAGACGTTGCAAAAATTGGTATTGAAAATTCCCTATATGTCCTCTATGCATCTTGCCCCAATGATGTATAATCAAAGTGTTATTAATAAAACCAGAAAATGGATATTGCTGCAATACCATTACTAAATCACAGACACAGACATTATTAAGACCACCAATTTTCACATGTACAAATTTTTTTTGGTTTGTTTATACTTCTGTGACATTTTATTACATGCAAAAATTCCTAACACTACCACCGCAATCGGGGTCAGATCTGTTCTATCTTCTCAGAAAACTCTATTGTTCTCACTTTAGAGTCATACCCTTTCCAAAATCTAACCACTGGCAACCATTACTATAATTATATGATTCTGAGAATGTTATGTAAATGAAATCATGCAGTATATAACCTTTAGAGATTGTCTTTTTTTCACTCAGCATAATGCTGGATACCCATCAATGTCTTTGTATCAAGAATTTGTTCATTTGTTGCTTTTTATTCATTTTCATTGAATATACATGTACCCCTATTCCTTTCACTCTCTCAATGAGGTTTGGGTTGTTTCCAATTTTTGCTTATTACAAATAAAAATACCATGAATATTTATGTATAGGTTTTTGATTAAACATAGGTTCATTTCTGTAGAAAAATGGTTAGGAGCAGAATTGTTATAAAAAATTTACAAACTTTTTTGTCCAGTGGTTGTACCACTCTCTACAAAAATATATGAAAGACCCAGTTTTTTCACCTACTCATCTGCACTTGGTTTATTGCTGTATCATATAACGTTTTTTAGCAATTTCTCTAATAAATGGTGGATTTTTAAATTATTTTTATTGTTTTTGACAGAGAGAGAGAGAGAGAAAGAGAGAGATACAGAGACAGAGAGAAGGAGGAGGGCCCAGAACTGTCTCCATAGTTGCATATCATCGGTTTTTCCACATAGTTTCATTCCACAGGTGGGAGCGCACAGGGCAGGAACTGGGCGAGCATCTCACCCCAGTGAGAACTGAACTGGGGGCACATCCTAGTTCAGCATATGGGTCAGCACGGACCAGGGCAGGGATTCGATTCTCAGTCCCCGGGGCTGCAAAGTGAGCATTTAACCTGGTGAGCCATTCTGGCTTCCCCGATTAATGGTGTTTTAAACGTTTTCATGTGCTACTTTTTAACTGTGTATTGTCTTTGGTTGAGTATCTATTCAAGCCCTTTGCTCATTTTCTAGTTACATTGTTGAGTTCAATTATTTGTTATAAATAATTACTATCATGGTTAATTTTATGTGTCAATTTGACAGAGCCACAGGGTATTGAGATAGTTGGCTCAATGTTTGAACATTATTTGTAGATGTGTCTGTGAGGTTGTTCTGAGGATATAAATACTTTGTTAGACATTATGTAGGGGAGGAATTGTTTGCATGTGGAGGGTGAAGAGAGAGAGATGTGTGTGTGTGATATGATCAGAAGAATAAAAATTAAAAATAAGAAGTTACATGACTATTCTCATCAGAATGGCAAATATTAGAAAACCGGATAATGCCAAGTACTGTCAACAATGTAGAAACACATATGTATGGCTGACGAAAGTAGAAGCTTGTGCAGTCATTCTGAAAAGAAATCTGTCAGTATTTATTAAAGTACATCTTTGTATGCATTATAACTGTTCAAGCTCATTATTAAGGGAAAATATGTATTTATATATTACTATAAAATTATGTATAAATATATGAAATATAGAATGTATATAGAATGTATAAATTTATGTGAATTTATACATTATATATTTTATAAACAAACTATAAAATTACATTAAAATACATTCCTCTTAGAATATAAAAAATGTGAAGTATTTCAGGATAAATGTTATAGTAACATTAAGATATGCAAGGCCCTAAAATGATGGCTATAAAACTTTGCTTTGAAAAAATTAAAGTGATATACCATATTCATGAGTACTAGGGCTCAAATTGTAAAATGTCAATTCTTCCCAATGGATCTATAAATTCAATATACTTCTAGGAAGCTTTTTAGTAGAAATAGACAAATTTTAAAATATATATGCAAATGCAAGGGACCTAAAATAATAAGTGAAATCTTGAAAAATAATTGAAAGATAACTCATATTACCTGATTTCAAGACTTGCTATAAAGCTTCAAAAATCAGGACTGTACTATGTGCATGAAGATACCGTAAAAGAAAAGATCAACCAATGGAAAAGAATAGAATCCAGAAAAACACCACAATTGTGAGGTTAAATGATTTTTCTTAAAGGTACCAATGCAATTACAAGAGAAAAAGAATATATTTTTTTAAACAAATAGTGTTGGACAATTGGATATTTACATGGAAAAAAGTGAAACTTGACTTCTACTTCACATCATACTTGAAAATAAATTTGAGCTGAATTATCAGCCCAAATATAAAACAAAAAATTATAAAACTTCTCAAAGGAAACCTAGTAAGGCATTTTCATAAACCTGGGGTAGGTAAAGATTTCTTAGAAAACAAAAATCATAAATCAAAAAGAAAAACATAAGTTACACTTTATCAAATTTAAAAGCATTTGCACTTAGGAAGATACCATTCAGAAAATGAAAAGTCAAACCATATCCTGGGAGATAAAAATTCTTATTTTCATATTCTCTTTCTCTCATTTGTTCTCTTTCCCTAATAAGAACAGATTTCTTTCCAGAATGACTGAACCAGCTTCTGCTTTCACCAGTTGTACAGACATGTTTCCACATTGTTGACAGTATTTTGCTTTACTCAATGTTCTAATTTTTGCCATTCTGATGAATATAATTACATAACTTCTCTTTTTTACAAAGATAGATTTATTTTTTGAGAGAAGGTGTGAGAGACAAAGAGAGAGAGAGAAGGGGGAGGTCCCAGAGCAGTCTCCATAGTTGTACATCATTAGTTGTGACATGGTTTCATTCCACAAGGGTGGATATGGGGCCACAGGAGGCAGGAACCTACTTTAGGGCCTCCGACATGGGAGGCAAGAACCTTCTCCATTGCACTATCCTGGGGGTTACCAGTTGCACTGCAGTTCAGCATATGGGTTTGCATGGGCAGGGGCTGGGAATCGAATCTTGGACCTTGTGATTGGGAGGTAAGAGCTCAACAGCAAAGCTATCCCGGGATCCCCTAGTCATGTAACTTCTTAACTTTAACTTTTATTCTTCTGGTCATATAACTGTCTTTATATGCATTTGGGCATAATCCTTTTGAGCTGTCGATGTATAATCTTTGCCTGTTGTATTTATGTATCTTTTTTATTGGGTTACCTAACATTATATTGTTGATTTGCAGCAGTAATTTTTCTCTTCAGATATTAAGTTATTTGCTAACTTTAGGCACTGAAAATAGTTTTTCCATGTCTATAATCTGTTAAACTTTTCTATAAAATGCCCCCTAGGAAGGAATACTTAACACAGTTAATTTTTTTTTTTTTGGCCATAAAATTTGTACTATTAGTATCTTTTTAAAGAACTCATTCTTTGCTGCTAAGTTGCAAAGATATTCTTTTATTTGTTCGTTTTTTTAGCTCTACCTTTCCAATTTGAGTCTTCAAAACTTCTGAATTCCATTTGACTCTTCATTGTAAAGGGTGTATAGAGTCTCCATATGAGTATAGCCCTGATTTTTTTTAAATGCCAGTTTACTAAATGCTACTTGCTAAACAATCTGATCTTTCCACCCTTTATCACACATTACATTCCTATATAGTCATAGTTCTATTTCTGAACTCACTATGTACATCCATTAGTCTATTTATCCATGCCTGTGCCAGCACCATAAAGTTTACTTTAGCTTTGTAGTAAGTCTTTATATCCGGTGACACCAGATGCTCTTTATTTTCATAGTTTACTTATATAATCTTGGGTTTTTATTCATCAATACACATTTTAAAATGAAATTTTCCAAGTGAAAATGTAAAAAGGCAGCTGTACTTTTGTTCGGAATTGCTTTTTCTTTATAGATTAGGGTACAATCAGCACATTGTATATACTTAGTTGCTGCATCCATGAAGGGCAAAGTTACTGAGTATAGTGATTATTATGATATCACACTCAGATCCCTTTTAACAACTGAGTCAGAGTCCACCGGCTGCTGAGAAAACTGAAGTCTGACGGCTCTCAGCTGAATCCCTCATTGGAAATCATCCTTTGTTGAGCAGAGAGCTGCTAAGCCCAAGTCACACCCTCTCCTAAGGCAATGCAGGGACATAAAACCTCCTTCTCCTCCCTCAGGATGGAACAACTCAAAAGGGCCTTCCCACCATCCGCTCTCATTACCTCGGCTGCAATTCTTACTGCAGCTCACCTTTCCTCTCTGCTCAATTCTGTTTCTTTCATGCCTCAAAGCAGTTGTTCCCGAAAGCCTTCCACAATAAATGTCTTGTACTCAAATTTTAAAATCTCATAGTGTGTTTCCTGGAGAACCTGAACTCTGACAGCTTCTGTAGGAAAATCTTGGAGTTCTGGGAGATTAGTTTAACCAGCCATCCAATTGTCTAGAACTAGATCAATGACATACCTTCTGATACATATATGGAAATAAGTAAACCATATTTTATTTTAATTTTTCTCATTCCTGTCAGTTATGCTGAGATCTTGCTTGGAAGACCTTATTTGGAAAACAGAGATGACATCAAAGCCCAGAATTTGAATGTTTGATTGTTTTAGTTTGTCCCCAATTTTGAAAGTTAGTGAAGTGAATGGTATTTATATTTATCACTCATATTAATGAATAACTCCATTGTTATTTGGTATGTGTTGTTTTTGATATGATGTTAGCTGTCAATCTAGATATCTGTATTTTTTGTAGATAATCTTTATTCACTAATTCTATGATATGCACTCCAATTTATTTCAATATTTTTTTATTTTCAGAATTTTGATAGACTTATTTGCATATTCATGTGTCCTCTAATTAAAATTGGATTCCTTTTGTTTTATAATTATCTGTCCTTTCTTATGTCTTTGAGGATCTCATAGTAGAGGCAGTATAGCTTTTTTCCCTCTCCTTTTTATGTCCTTGTAATAGTTGTGCAATTATCTGTAGCACAAGTAGGGTGCTTTCATTCCCCAATGCTCCACAAGATTTCTACTCTGGGTTTTAGGTTAACCCAGTAACGTTTGGCAGGAGTCCTTGCTTGTTCCTTTCCCCTGTGTACTCCTCCTCCTCCTCCTCCTCCTCCTCTTTGTCCTCCATACACACACACACACACACACACACACACACACACATACATTGTGTGTTTCTGTTCTACTACCATTTACCTTGTTTTTGTATTCAGCTGTACTTCAATATGAAAAGATCCATTTATCATTGATATGGATTTGTCATGTATGTGTATGTAGTATAATATAGTGGTATATGGAAGAAAGAAATTAATGTCAGAGCATTAATCTCATAGAACTATTTTGATTAATAACCCACTGAATCAATTTTCATTCATTTTTAGAAATACAATAATTAAACGTAATATTACTTTCTTTATTTGGGCATTCTTTGGCATTTTTATATTCTTCATTCTTGCTCCAAAGTGGCCACTCAACAATATGTGAGAAAGTATAATTCACTAATATATGTGGTGTTAACAGACGGAAGTACCGATTTTCCTACGGTAATCTCCAGGCCACCCTACCAGAAAGGTTTTGATTAAAATACAAGAAAATATTTGCAGAATGATTATTTCACATCTATATTCTATAAATATTTTCATTAACAGATTAATTTTAGCCATTGCCCTATTTGCTACTCTTTCAGAAAAACTCCTTAAATGATTTGTTCCTGAAAATGATGAATATAACTGTTCTGGATAACATACTAGTTTCTATTAGAAAGTATATTATCTTTTTATACTAAATTCTAGTTTATTTTTTGTTTTGTTTTTGATAAATGTAGAATTTGAGCAAGGAATATTAGTTGGTTGATATAAATGGAAGGTGTCATAATGTTAGGGTCACCTGTGCATCCATTTTCACCTGCCAAGGAGGACACACACTTCTGTCATTGGTCAGAGCACCCTCTTCTCTTGAAATTTCTGGAAACACAGAAAATTTCTTGCTTTGTGGGATTCATTTCTCTAGACTTCATATTGACCATTCTCCTTCTGTTAACATAGTCTTCCTTCTAATAGCATATAGTACAATTGACTTTAGCAATATATATACAGTTACACTTTCTAGAGCCTACACTCTAGTCACCATGTTTAAAACTTATTTTTTTCCCAAAGCTCTGATAATTTACACTTCATTATTCAGAGTGGTTGAGTTCATAATTACTCATTAATATCTATCTGGTTTAATTCTGAGTTGCTATTTCGCTCAAATAATCTACTCTTCAAAAATATTCAAAAAAGTAATTTTATCATGCAATTTTCTATCTAATGTTATTTTAAATACTGTAGCATGCTAATATTTTAAACCCTGCCATGTAGAAATAGTGGAGAAAACACTATTATTTTAATATATAGAATTCTGATATCATTCCAAATAAATAAAGTTGTGATGTTTTCATAATTTACAGGCATATTTTTATTGTTCTTTAATTTTTATTAACTTTATTGTGGTGATACTGGTTAGTAAAATTATATAGGTTTCAAGTGTACATTTCTATAATACATAATCTATATATACACAAGGTCTGTCTGGAAAAAATCCAGCCATTGTCAATATAACAAGAACAGTTACATGGATAGATACATTCTGGACAAACCTAGCATTTTAAAGTACCATTTACTCAGTCCTGGTATCTACAACATTTTTCTGTAACTTTTAACACATTTCTTACCACAAGCTGAACTCTTCCTCCATTAAGTACATCTGGATCCAACTCAGGCAAGAAATGCTTGCTGCACAATGACAAAAACAGAAATCATATTACTACATAAATTTAAAGGAAGAATGTGAAAGAAACGCTCTATCAAATGTTTGGGATAATCAGTAATTCATAAAATGGGAATTATGTTTTTTTAAACTAGGTCACACACAATAGATATATACAAATTCACAATTTACATCTTTCCATAGCCATTTTAAAATTCAATTTGACATAAAAGTTAAATTTCTAAATAACACTTTAATGCTACCTTTCTTTGCCAAACATAAACACATACAATATATAAAAACTTGAAAGTATCTATACTGACACCTAATAAATCATTTTACAAACTTTTTATTTATTTTGCTTATATTCTTACTTGCCTTATGAGAAAGGCAAAGCTTCCTATTTTTAAAATAGCTCTAATGTGTCTAATAAATTAAATTTAATGCTCACAATTAATTTCTACTTAAAACTAGATCAGTAACATTTGGCTCTTTAAGAACTTCCATTCTTGAAAACAATATTTCTTAAAATACAACCTATTCCATTATATATTATATTTTCTAAAGAGAAAATCCACAATTACTTGTCGCATCAAATCTTTAAATATAACTTATTTAGGATTATGGATATTATTAAATGTGTAAGCATATCTACACTACACCATTTAAAAAAGATTTTGCTTTTATTTTTCATATTATCTATACTATTGTAGAAGTCTTTCAACCAGACCTCTTAAATCTGGTTAATACAGATGGTAAGTTATGGATTATATTTGTTTATAGTTCTAAGAATTTTATATGATTAATTATACTAAATTGATACCAACATAAAATAAATTATGCTTGGATTAATTAGAATACATACTTAAATAAAAAATTCTCAAATGTTGATTTCTTTATTCCTATTGTCTCTGTTCATAATGAAATAGAATTATAAACCATAATGAAACCAGATTATAAAATATTGTTTTAATTTCACTTTCATTCTTTATTGTCTTTTCCATAATTTAAAAGGGATTATACTAATAAAGTTGATGATAAAGGAAGGTTTTAATTCATATATACTGTAAAAAAGGTTTCACTTTTTATACAATTTAATTTACTATTAAACTAAGTTTTAACCCTCATACTTGTAGAATTTTGTTTGTTTGTTACTTGTTTAAATAGTAATTACCCATAATGCCTGGAAACATTTCCAAAGTGTTATTTACATTTAAATTCAAATTGGGTTTATATATTTAATAAATGCTTAAAACAGCATATATTTTTACTATTTTGTGAATATATGTAGCTTAAATGAAAGTCTTGAAATTTATGTCTGAACTATTATACGGGCTTTTTTTTCATAAGTTCCTTAAAACTTGATCAATGGTTGTGCACATATATGCTTATATTACATTGTTATTGGCTAAATTTTGTTCCCTCAAAATTCATGTGTTTAAGTTCTGACACTCAATAATTCAGAACGTGATTGTATTTGGATATAGGGTCTTAGAAGAGGTACTTAGGGAAGCTGGGATGGCTCAGTGGGCTAAGTGCTCGCTTTGTAGTCCCAGGGACCGAGGCTTGAGTCCCAACCCCAGCCCTTGCAGACCCATACGCTGAACTGGGATGTGCTTCCCATGTGGTAGGCCCCCAGTTCGGTTTCACCTCCTGGTTTGGCCCCTGGCTCGGGAGGGTGTGCCTCCCATTCGGGAGGCTCCTAGCCCAGTTCCTGCCCTGAGTAGCCCCTACCTACCCGTGTGGAACAGAAACCTCCTGGAAAACTGATGACATACAACTAGGGAGACTGCTCTGAGCCCTCCCCTTTCTCTCTCTGTCTCTGTCTCTCTCTGTCTTTGACAAAAACAACAAAATTAAATCTTAATAAAACAAAACAAAACAAAAGATATAATTAAGGTAAAATGAGGTCATATGGGTGGGCCCTAATCCATGACAAGAGTTCTTTAAAGAAGAGGAAATTAGAACACAGATAATACAGATGCAGGGATGATCATGCGAGAACACAGTGAAAAGGTGGTGTTTACAAGCCAAGAAGAGAAAACTTCAAAGAAATCAAACTTTCTTGGTCTTTGATCTGGGACTTATAACCTGTAGAACTGCAAGAAAATAAATCTCCATAGTTGAAGTCACTCAATTTTTTGTATTTTGGTATAGCAGCTCTAGCAAACTAATATATATGCTAATGTGACTAAAATTAACTGACCTTGTTCGTTGCTAAATAAAATATTTAACATCCTAAACATTGTGAGCTCACCTTTATTCTGTGAGATAGATAAAATATTATCCTCTCACTATAAAACAGAGGAATCCGAGCAATGTGACATCATAAAAATTAGTTATATGACTGGTAAAGTGGCAGCCTCAGGGTTGCATTATAACTGCCAAACATAAATGACAATAAGAATAACACAAAATAAAATATAACCTCCAATACATATGATATTTATAAACAGTTAATGAATACCATGCATTTTATTTTATAAGTAAAATCATTTGTGTAGTTTATCTGTTGTTTTTAAGCATTATAGAAATGAATTCTCAAACATTTCATGGAGAAAAATATAAAGAGTGATTAAATCTATTCTATATAGGGGTCCTTTTTATAATCTGGCATTCTAGTGTATTGGCCTTTGGCTCTATAGTCATATTTGTTTTAGCACAATTAACCTAGGTTTCACTTTTCAAGATGTGTTTACAATACAAAAATTTAATTTAAAGAAAATGATCTCACCATTCTCTATTTCTGGAACTAGTTGTTTCTTTAACTCCAACCTGTGTGTGAAGCCACTCGTATATATATTCTTTACTCCTTTCTAGTTTTTCATGTGCTGTGGTTTCCTTGAAGATACATACTTCTTCCTTATCTGGAAAAAAATATGGAAAAATTTTAAATTAAAGACATCAAATCTTGTCCAGGCAATTCAGTCTAGCCTAACAATTTTATCAAAAGAAAGAAAGAAAAAGAAAGAAAGAAAAAAAAAAAAGGACTAAGTCATGGGAACTAAATTGTCTGTTCAGAAAATGTCAGTCACTTACAGATGAAGTATTTTTTCTGCTTGAGTCAAACCCACTTATTTTGAAAAATAAGTGTTTTAATGAAACCAATATTGTATGAGTTGCCTTTTATTTTTATAGTTAAAAACTTGAAAGAATTACATCCATTAGACAGTAGAATTTTTGTATGAAAAGAATATCTGTCCCCTATGGTATCTTTTCAGGCTTAGTTTCAAGCCCAAATTGTTCTTAAAGGAGTTTTATTCATATGTAGAACTTGTAAGTTATATTAAGGTTATCTGAAGTGGAATTTTAATTTTATATAAAAGTAAGTTTGATTTGTGTACGATAATATAACATTTTAACATAGTAATAAATGAATATCAGGAATAGGGAATCTGTACTTATGCCATACCAGCTATTTCAAAGATGGGGGGATGGGAAACATAACAATAAAGATGTTTATGGAAAATATGCAAGATGGGAAATTATGTAAGAACACAAGTTAGCAAATGTAAAATAAAAAAATTAAAAATATAATCCTTATATTTAAATGTAAAATGTACTATATGAATACATATATTTGTAAGAAAAAAAAATCTGCAGACATTGCTGCTACATCAATGCTATACATTTCAGAGTTACATTGAAGACCTGTCATTTTAGAGACCTCCCCCCCTGGACTTGATATTTTCCTGCTTCTTTTTTGGTATCATCACCATGTTTAGGGTTTACTAGCTTTGAAGTGTGATTGACTGACTGTAAATGAGAGAAAGGTACCTGATATTTAAAATGTCTATGTACTGGGCACTAGACATGTGGTGATGGAAGGAGAACTGATTCTGGGTGGTGAGCACATAATGCAATGCATAGATGATGTAACATAGAGTTGTACACCTGGAAACTATATTGCCGATCAATGTCACCCCAATAAATTTAACAATTAAAAAAAAAGAGGCAATGTATTAATTTGAAGTATTCTTTCTCTATAGATGTTTGTACCTAAAAACTCACCTTAGATTTGCAAGTTGTTTGGAAAACAATGAAGTGTGGTATAAACACTGTTTTCAACGCTTGCTGCATGTGCACACAAACTCAAACATGTACACCTCAGCTTAGCACTTGTCATTCTGAATATGTTAAGGATGATAATACATCTATCATGTTTTGTTTTGTTTTTTCCTTAAAAGTTGCTGTTATAATTGGTGAAATGATTCTAGTTTTCAATCTAAGGAGATATTGGAGTCAGTTCTTAGGAAAGCTAAAAATCAGAATGTTTATTTCTCTAAACTCTATGTTATTTAGTAAAACTAATTCTGTCACTTTTCACGGCATCTTATGTTTCTAAAATGGCCCATTCAGTGCATCTGACCTTAAGACAACCCGTCCATAGTTGGTATATTGGAGGAGCAGTAACTTCATATACAAGGGTTGAGCACTGAATCCATGAGCAAACACCACTTAGATAAGTAAAGAGACTCAAACAGGGATGTCAGGATAGTCAACAGGTTGAGCGCTTGCCTTGCAGCTGGTGACCTCCAGGTGGTAGGGTTCTCATCTAACACAAGGGAGGCCCTGGTTTGGCTCCCACCTGTGCAGACCCACATCCACCTGTGTGGAAAGAAACTATGTCACAACTAATGATGTACAACTATGGAGACTGCTCCTATCATGATATTACCATCATCGATGTACAACTCAAAAATTAGAGTGTTATACTGAACAGGGATTCTTCCTTGCCTTCCAACTGCATATTTTACCTCTTAAATTCCTTTCAACTTGCCAAATCTACTGTATCCCATTGCCACTATTGTAATTGAGGCTACCACCATCTCTTCTGATTTACCATAATGACCTTTCCCTGGTCTTTTTCCTTCAGGTCTTGCTCCCATGTATATTACTATCTCCATACTCACATGGTCTTGCTAAAGTATACATCTAAATATGTTACTTCATATGTTAAACTCCTGGTTCTTCATGGCCTTTGGCTATAGTTCAATTTTTTTTTTTGCATAGCACACAGGCCTTGCATATACCTTCAGACACATCAGTTAGGTCCCTAACTCAACCACCCAGACATATAATTGCTTAAATTATTTCTTTTGCCTAGAGAATTTATGCTTGGGATTATCTACTTTATCAATGATGTTCTTCTTTCAGGTCTTCAGGTCCAGTTTAAAAATTGTGTTTTTGGGGTAAGCCCTTGATCCTCATTAAAAATTAGGTAAGAGACACTCTCCAAAGGATCCTATGAAGACCTCATAGAAGCATCTACTATATGATATTTTACTTTCCTGTTCATGTGTCTCTTTTGCCCACTAGATTATAGGCTATTCAAAGTGGTACATTAAAAAAAGTGAAATAAAAAAATAATTGTCCGGTGACTTGGTTGAGGTCCCACAGCTAACCCAGATCCAAGATTCTTATGCCAGATTATCTGATTCTCAAATCCACACTCCCTCCAGTGTCTTGGTATTACTATAGTAAAGGGATTTGATTTTCAATGAGAAAAGATGCTTTGTATCATTTCATTTTGGGGGAAACTAGCCATGTTATTGCAAGCATCAAAAAAATGTTTAACAAAGTTCTTTGAAAAGTATAACACATAATGCACATATAGGTCATTATTTTCTTAATGCAATGACTAATTTGTGATGAATTATTTACATACATGATGTCTCATTGTAGAATGAATTTCAAGAATTTGTGAAAGCAATATGATTTTAGAGACTAAAAATCCAGATAACTAAAAAAAAAGAATTTAAATAGCTGATTACTGTTCTCTCAGTGCCCTGAGAAATGTAGAGCTAGAATTCAGATTTTTAGCATATAGACAAACCTGTGCATTGTGAAAGATAACACATATCTAAGCATGATTAACTTATTAGAATACAAACATCAGCTCTGAGAGTCTCAAATAGATTGTAATAAAAATTGACAAGTAAAGATAGCAAATTAAGAAAATAACCAAAAACAAACATAAAAACTATTTTGCTAAGTCAGGTTACTTTATAAAATGTACACAATCCTAAAGAAAAGCAGTTCAGCATTAAGAAGTTCATCAAAATAAACAGTCTTTTTAAAAAATTAATGGAAATGTTTTCTTCATGAAAGGCGAAGTTCATTAAACCCATATGCTTCAAATAAATCAGTTTTCTAAATTTTCAATATAGCATAATATCTATGCAGAGGGAGATTAAGATTCAATTGTCATTTGAGGCGCACGAAAAGGAAGCTAATCATTTATATTTTTGTACATATGGCAACTTTCCCATGACTATTTTCTTTTCCCTTAATGGCTTTTTTCAGTAATATAATAATAAAATACTCTTGGTTTCGTGGATGGAGATGAGTTCATTTCTTTACCAAAAACTTTTGCAAGACATGGTTGCATGCTGAGCAAAATGCTTTATGTGACAGAAATATTTTTGGTAACTTTGATAAATGGCTGAGTCTATGTATTTTATGCTGGAAATACTAAAAATATGATTTACATTATAAAGTATAAGTGGTCTGTATGTGTTTATTAAAAGAAGTTATTGCATCAGACCTCACAAATAAAGCACAAATAAAATTGGAGTTTGGCATAAATGTTACAGTCACAGAATTTTAAATTCATTAACATCTCTATAAATACTTGTTGATAGGCTGTTTATGGCTTCTTCCTTAACCAATCCAATCTGTTGTTGGAATGTTGACAGCACTGGCATGAAACCAATAACTCTCTAAGAGCCATTTGTGTGTGACAAGCAACATCCCTATTCTTAAAATATATATTTAAATCTATATGCAACTGATCACTAAGGAAAAATGACTTCATGAATAAAGGAGAGGATTGTTGGTAGAAAAGTTTAAAAACAGAAATTTTGGGAATAGAGCCAAAGCTATATGTAAGGGTGAAAGGCTTAACGGCAGCACTAATCACTCTTTTACATATTTCACCATATTTTATAGCAGAGAGGGTAAAGAAAAAGTACTAGAATAAAAAATACTTGCTAGTTCTCGACATTTGAATTGATTTTCATAATTCATTTGTGTGGGACATTAGGTAATATACAGAGTGTATAAATTTCCTTTACAAATGCAAAGAAAAATAAAAGTGTGTTACTAAATTATATCTTTTAAAATATATGGATTTTGCAGGCATACTTTTAAATGTTATGGAACTGCCACATTCAAGTGAATGTCTATGGAATAACAGAAACCTCCTTTTACAAAGTGGATGTAGCTGTGCTTATTATCTAATTATAATGTGTTCTGTATTCAACTCATGTATAATTCTACCTAAAAACATATGTTTTGGAGAAGCCGGGATGGCTCAGTGGGTTAGGCGCTCACTTTGCAGCCCCGGGGACTGAGGATCGAATTCTGGCCCCGGCCCGTGTGGACCCATATGCTGAACTGGGGAGTGCCCCCAGTTCAGTTCTCACCGGGGCAAGACCCCGGCCCAGTTCCTGCCCTGTGCAGCCCCAAGCCCACCAGTGGAATGAAACTATGTGGAAAAACCGATGATGTGCAACTATGGAGATTGCTCTGGGACCTCCCTCTTCTCTCTGTCTCTGTCTCTGTATCTCTCTGTCAAAAACAATAAATAAAAAAAACAACAACAAAAAACATACCGTATGTTTTGCCATTGGTATTGTTCAGTTGATTTGTATCTCCTCATTAATAGCTTAATAGTAAAATACCAAATACTACAAAAAAGGTGGTATTTTGGTTTCTTCTATGAGAGCAACATAACTCAAGAAAACCATAGGTTGGTAAACTCATACAGATATTAATGTATAATGTGTCACTATATTTGATAATAACCAGGGCTGGAACTAGGGTAAGTCAAGTAGAACAACTGAGATACTTAAGCACAAAATTTAAGGTGGTGACCAAAAAAAAAAAAAAAAAAAAAAAAAAAAAAAAAAAAAAAAAAAAAAAAAAAAAAAAAAAAAAAAAAAAAAAAAAAAAAAAAAAAAAAAAAAAAAAAAAAAAAAAACCAAAACAGAAAAACCAAGCAATAATCAAGATAAATAATATTTCAGTGCAATCTTTTAAAATCAAAATCAATGAAAAAAATCCATAATAAACAAAATATCAACAATTTAAATGATTTGGCCAGTAACAGCACTGTGCCAAGCTCTCTATTGGAGCTTGAGGTAAAAGAAAAATATCAATCATACTGATTCCTCTCTGCCAGGCAGATATACCCATTTTTAAGTAATACTAATAAATGTCAACAGGGCATTGCTTTTAAAATTACCATTGTCTAAGGTTGCTTTCTACTGTTTCCTATAAATCTGGCATACCACTTAATTTTCCATTAAAGGGGGCCCTGGAATTGTGACATATAAAAAATTAATTGTAGAATAAATTAATTTAGTCTTTACAGAAGAGGCTTTAAAGTAATATGTCTAGCAACTGACTTGCATATAGTAAGCCGGCTTTTTCACTTATTAGCTGTGTAATGCTAGGCAAATTATTTACCTTCTCTTTGCCTCAGTTTTCTCCTCTTAAAATACATATAATAATAATTGGGAAGCCGGAATAGCTCAGTGGGTTAAGTGCTCACTTTGCAGCCCCAGGGACCGAGGATCGAATACTGGCCCCGGCCCAGGCGGACCCATATGTTGAACTGGGGAGTGCCACCAGTTTTGTTCTCACCAGGTGAGACCCCCAGCCCAGGTCCTGCCGTGTGCAGCCCCATGCCCACCTGTGGAATAAAACTATGTGGAAAAACCAATGATGTGCAACTATGGAGACTGTTCTGGGTCCTCCCCCTTCCCTCTGTCTCTGTATCTCTCTCTCTCTCTGTGTCAAAAACAATAAAAATAAATCTTAAAAAAAATATATATATTATAATAATAATGATATATTATATTATAATAGATCACATACGATGCCTCATATTTAGTAACAATTTAATAACTGTAGCCATTTTGCTATTTTTTAAGTGAAATAAATTCTCTTATGCATAGTCTTAATACTATTTCAATTGCCACAGGCAAAGATTAACCTACCCTGGAGGCGAAACTATCTTGCAGAAGTCTCTAAATCCAGACCAAGCACAAGGGTCCAGGGAGTCCTTGGCAGAAGGGAAAGATTAACCACAGAAATAGACCGAACAATATTCTGGGGGTGAGTCCAGAAAGTCCTCATTACCAGAATTCTAAAACTGTAACATGTATTTTTTTAAACATATTTATTTTATAATATATAAGGACCTACTGTGTCTTCAATAGAGAAAAAACAACTTCCAAAAGATAAGAAGGGCACACTTCCCTAATTGATTTGAAGTTATTGCAAATAATTGTTAGCAATTGCTCAGTAATAAGCATGACAGAGGTTCTATTGACATGATTCTCTCTTGTTCCACTCTCTCAATTTAATTATTCTTGGAAAATATTCATCTTTCCAACTAGACTCCCTCAGGGAGTGTTAATATAGTAGGTCATCCAAACTAAGGCCCACCCGATAGAATAACGTCTGGTGATGTAAGAAGGTTGGCTTTCAAAATACTATGGTCATAGTGGCCACATAAATTCTACTGCCACCTGTGTTTTCTTCTTTTTTGGGGGGTAGGGGGTAGGCAATAAGTTTAGATTTCAGGTACTTAATGTATGTAAATGTTTCTACTCTTTGGTATAAAGACATACTTAATTCTACTCATTCATGTATATTTATTAATTGAAGGCCAAGTAGATGGTTAATTTCCTTTACCAGTTTTATTTCAAAAGAAGTCAGTAAATGGCATTATATTGCAACATTGACATAGAAGTTTAATAAACCAAATAAACATTTTAAAAATATTGTAATCATTGCTTTTTATAGCTATAGAACAGAAATGCTTATAGCATGTACATCTGTCTATATATTCACAATGCATTTCTTAATCTCTATTAATTTTCTGCAGCTGGTGATTTTTTGTCAAACTTCAGAGTAAGATATGCTTCAGTTAGAGACAAAGATAGCATCATATGACATACTGAATATATATTAAAATTTCTACACACTGGGGGGTAGATAGAGAAATGCTGGTCAGATGCTACAAAGTTTTAGTCATAGAGGATGAATAAGTTCTGGAGATCTAAGATACAACATTGTGACTATAGTTAATAATACTGTACTGCATACTTGAAATTTTCTAAGAGAATAAGTGTTCTTAAATGTTTTCACCACAAAAAACAGGTACCTATGTAAGGTGATGAATATATTTTTTTTCAGAGATTGATTTTATTGTTTTTGACAGAGACAGAGACAGAGACAGAGAGACAGAGAGAAGGGGAAGGGCCCAGAGCCGTCTCCACAGTTGTACACCAACAATTTTTGACATAGTTTCATTCTAAGATTGCACAGATCATATGTTTATAATTTCACAATTTATATTCATAAATACATTACTAATACATAAGTTAAAAATTACATCAAATAGGTTATTCAAAATAAGTACATAAATAAAATATAATTAAATATTCCTGTGATCTCTGATCATTAAAAAATAAGAGAACACTGCTTGTACATCAGAAGTCACTCTACAAAATCTCTAACTTCTCTTGGGAGTAACCACTATGCTGAAATTTATAACCTTGAATTTCTTAATTTTATTCATAATTTTTACCACCTATGTATTAAACATTATAGTGTAGCATTGTTTACCTTTGAACTATACATAACTAAAACAATTCTATAAGTATTATTTGGTCTTAAGTAGTTCAATATGGTTTGTGAGGTTCATCTATGTTTCTGTGTATAGATCTAGTTTATTCTTTTTTATTGCTGTACTATATTCCATTATATGAGTGCTAGAGTTTATCCATTTTGTATTGTTGGACACATGGGGTGTTTCTACGTTTTGGCTATTAAAAACAGCATGGCCCTGGTTATCCTTGTACAAGAGTTTCTATAGAACAAATATCTAGGAGTATAAGTAAAAGATTGTATAGTATGCATCTTCAACTCTACTGTAATGTCAAATTGTTTTCTAACTGGTTGTATCAAATTTTATGCCGATCAAAATAGAAGAGTTGCAATGGTTATATTAATATATTCTTCATCAGTTATATTTTTAGGCTTTTGTTTTTAAAGATTTATTTTTATTGTTTTTGACAGAGAGAAACAGAGAGAAAGGGGAGGGCCCAGAGCAGTCTCCATAGCTGTACATCATCAGTTTTTGACATGGTTTCATTCCACACAGGTGGGTAGGGGCCACACAGGGTGGGAACCGGGCTGAGGGCTTCCTGCACGGAAATCATACCCTAGTTCAGCATATGGGTCCCCACAGGCCGGGGCTGGGATTTGATCCTCGATCCCCAGGGCTGCAAAGAGAGCACTTAACCTGCTGAGCAATCCTGGCTTCCCATTTCATTAACTATTACTCTTATACTACAATACATAGTTTTTTGTTTTTGTTCAGTTATTTTTAAAATTGTCTGGGATGCTGGGATAGCTCAGCAGGTTGAGCACTTGCCTTGCAATTGCAAGGTCCAGGGAAGCCCGGACCTGGCCCATGCAAACCCATATGCTGGACTGCAGTGCAACTGGTAACAGCTGGGACAGTGGCAAAGGTGCTAGTCACCCATGTGGGAGGCCCCCAGTTTGGTTCCCACTACATGCAGGCCTATGTCCACCTGTGTGGAATGAAACTAGGTCACAAGTAATGATGTACAACTATGGAGACTTCTCTCTCTCTCTCTCTTATCTTCTCTCAAAAATAAAAAAAAATATTGTGATTTCTTTGACTCCTTAATTTGTAGCTATTTCTTAATTTCCAATAAAAGATTTCCTACTTAATGAGATTAATTAATAGTTTATAAGCATTATAGTCAGAAAACAGACTATATATGGTATCAATCCTTAAGAAATTTTTGAAACCTGATTTATGTACAGTATAAGTCACAGTTTTGTAAACATCCTGTGTGTGCTTGTTCATAAGGTGCATTCACTCTCCAGTTGTGAGTGCTCAATAGATGTCCTTTAAGCAAATGTTATTAAATTGATTAATCAAATCATGCCCTTACTGAGTTCTGATTGTTCTACAAATTACTATGAAAGATATCTTAAAATTCTCCTAGTATAGAATCGAATATTCAGCTTCTTCTTGGTACTTATTTAATCTTTGCCTTACACTATTTTTAAAAGTTAATAAATAACAATTCATGTCTGAGAATAGTTTAGGTTTAAAACAAAATTAGGACAGTAAAGACATTTTCCCATATACTTCCTGCCCCCATACAAGCAAAGCCTCCCTAATTATTATACTCCCCACTTACCATCAAGTGGTACATTTGCTAAAATCTATGAATTTACATTGAGGCATCATAAACACTGAAACTCCATAACTTACATTAGGGTTCACTTTTTGTACTGTACATTCTATGGGTTTGAACAAATATACAATGACATGTATCCATCATTGCAGTATCACACAGAATCGTTTCATTGTTCTAAAAATCCTCTGTGCTGTCTCTGTATTCTATCTCCCCGGCCCCAACCCTTAGCAATACTCATTTTTTCATTGTCTCCATAGTCTTGCTTTTTTTTTTTTTAGAATGTCACATTGAATCATATAGCCTTTCCAGATTGGCTTCTTTCACTTAATATAATAATATGTATTTAAATTTTCTCCATGTCTTTTCATGGTTTCTTAGATTACTTGTTTTTAACACTGAACAATATTCCATTGTCTGGATGTGCCACAATTTATCCATTCACCTACTGAAGGATATTCTAGTCACTTCTAAATTTTGTCAATTATAACTAAAGCTGCTATAAACATCTGTGTGCAGGTTTTTCTCTAGAAAAAAACTGTTCAGATTTAAGACTTGGGAGTTTTGTTTGTTTGTTAGTTTTTTATTTATTTAATTAGACAGACAGACAGAGAGAGAGAGAGAGAGAGAGAGAGAGAGAGAGAGAGAGAGAGAGAGAGAGAGAGAGAGAGAGAGAGAGAGAGAGAAAGAGAGAGAGAGAGAACTGAACTGGGGGAACTCCCCAGTTCAGCATATGGGTCTGCACGGGCTGGGGCCGGGATTCGATCCTTGGTCCCAGGCACTGCAAAGTGAGTGCTTAAGTCACTGAACCATCCTGGCTTCCCCAAGACTTGGGAGTTTTAAGAATTCTTTGTAGAGCTTGTATAGAAGCTTTTTTTGTTGTTGTTCTGTTTTTATCAGATAAGTACTTTGCAAATAGTTTCTCCCAGTCTATGTTTGTCTTTTATTCTCTTAACAGTGTGTTCAGCAAAACAGAATGTTCTAATTTTATTGAAGCACAGCTTATCAAGTATTTTTTTCATACATCATGACTCTATTGTTATATTTAAAATGTCAAAGCCATATGCAAGGTTAGGAGCTTTAGTTTTGCATTTTACATTTAGATCTGTGATCCATTTTGAGTTAATTTTGTGAATGGTATAAGGTCTGTGTCTAGATGATGATGATGATGATGATGATGATGATGATGATGATGATGATTTGTATGTGCTATACACTCGCTCTAGTACCATTCATTGAAAAGACTATCTTGGCCCAATTATGTTGTCTTTGCCTCTCTGTGAAAGATCAGCTGACCATATTTGTGTGGGTCTATTTCTGAGCTGTGTATTCTATTCCACAGATCTATTATTATCTATTCTTTTGCCAGTACCACACTGTAACTTTATAGTAATTCTTGAAGTCCAATAGTGACACTTCTTTGCATGAGTGTGCGTGCACACACGCGCGCACACACACACACACACACAATTTATATGAATAGATATATTTTAAATCTAGAAATAATGTTTTTCTGCTAACTGGTAGAAAATATTTACATATAATTTAAATACTGATATAGTTCAATGTATATATCATCTTGCTCTAGATTATTTCTTTTCTTTCTACTAGTTGGAAATAATAATGCTTGTGTATATTCATTTTAGTTTTTGCCCTGGAAATCATAACATATACAGGTATATTAATAGTTAACAAAATATATATTGTGCAATTTTTGTACAACTCACACCAACTTGACATAATAGGCTATTTTGTTGGTCGATTAAAAGATAATACTTGAAAATAGAAAGAAATATTACGTGTTTGGAAATGAAAAAAAGAAACATCTAAAATTAACCCAATTTCCTTTCCTCCTATAAAATATCATAATTATGAAGCATTTTAACTCAATTTAGCTTCATTTTGACTTACATATATTAATATTTCTTGTTATTTTACTTATTACATTTAATTTCACAAGACATTATTGCTCTTCATATTGTCAATTTATGTTTAATTTTACCAGCATAGTTCTTATTTATTATGCTATTCTACCTTCTTACAACATAGATCTTTCATTTGGAATTTTCTTGTGAAGGGACTGCCCATTTAAATATCTTTAATAAGGGTCTGTTAGAAAACTCAGTTTTGGCTAACATGCAAATGTCCATATTGTGTCCTTACTCTGGTGAATTCTAGTTTGGCTGTAACATTCACAGCCATTGAAGATCATTGAAGATATTCTACTCTCTTTTGCCTTCTATTGTTGTGTTTAAGACATTAGTTGTCAGTCTAACTACAACTTTGTTGAAAATAATGTCTCCTGTTTTTCTCATTAAGGTTTTTTTGGGGGGGAAGCCGGGATGGTTCAGTGGGTTAAGTGCTCACTTTGCAGCCCCAGGGACCGAGGATTGAATCCTGGCCATGGCCCGATTGGACCCATGTGCTGAACTGGGGAGTGCCCCCAGTTCAGTTCTCACTGGGGTGAGACCCTGGCTCATTTCCTGCCCTGTGCAACCCTGCGCCCATCTGTGGAATGAAATTATGTGGAAAAACTAATGATGTGCAACTATGGAGACTGCTCTGGGCCCTCTCCCTTCTCTTTGTCCAATTTATTTAGTTGTTAGACTTTTTTTTCAATTTTATGCAATTTTATTCTAGTTAGTCTTTAGATTTCTTAAAAAATTTATACTGCTATGATTCACTCAACTTGAATTTATGGATTAATGTCATTCATCTAGTCTAGTTCAAGAAAATTTTCCTTTACTATCTTATTAAATATTGCCATGCTTAATTCTATTTTGCATATACTTCAAAACTACAATTACACGTAATTTAAACCTTCTTTAACTTTGCATATATTTTTATTTCTTAAACTTTTCATATCTTTGCTTCTCTGCAGTAGATTCTATATATTTTATTACATATTTTCAAGGTCATGATTTCTGAGCTTTGTTTTCTGAAAAAGAAGTTTTGTATCATTAGAACTCCATTATTTTTTTCACATTTTCTGTCAAAATTTACTCTCATACCCTAATATCATAAAACTCATTAAGCCCTTCTTTGCCCAAAACTATTTCTGCATTTTAGGTATAACCATTTTTAAACTTTTTCTTTTCCTTCTATTTACTCATTATAAGCTCCTCTCCCAAAGTCAAGGGATCATATACAACTGAAAGATTTTCAATCTAGGTAGAAGAAGTAATAACCAGATTCAGCTATCAGTGTATTTCACTATATTGAAAACATATGTTATTAAAGCAAAGCCTATCTTTCTTGAAAGGCAGAGAGGTTGTGGTGAAAAAGCTGATTTAAAAAGCAGAAAATTTGGTCACTACCACTTTAAGTTTTAGTTTCATCAATCATAAAATGGAATAATGGAACTTATTAACTCATTTCAGTACTATAAAAATTATTATTTTCTTTTTTCTGTTGGATAAAAACCTTACAGATGTCAATTTTGATTTTTGAGGAAAGGCCTATGTGATTTGAAAATTATTTTCTTTGTTATTTTCAAAAATGACGTTTTCTGGGCTAAGGTTTGCGTATGCTAATTCCTATTCATATCTGTCTTAAAATCATGCCCACAACCAAATTTGATATATTATTACAGCCCTAAAATATTGTTAGTATTTTATTTTAGAGAAGGTGCATGACAGAGAGAGGAGAGAGAGAGAGGTTGGGGGGTGGGGGGAGGGCCCAGAGCGGTATCCATAGTTTGTACATCATTAGTTGTGACATGGTTTTATTCCACACAGGTGGATGTGGGGCCGTGTGGGGTGGGAACTGAACCGGTGGCCTCCCACATGGGAGGCAAGAACCTTTGGGAGCCATCTTGTTGGTTACCAGATGTGCCAACGTTCAGCATGTGGGGTTTGCACAGGCCAGGGCTGGGAATCAAACCTGGACATTGCAATTATAAGGCAAGTGCTCAAACCACTGAGCTATCCCGGCATCCCAAAACTACTATGTAGGATTTTGTGTGTGTGTTTTTTTTAGCAATAATTACACACGCATAATTACTAACAGATTTCCAAAAATAAAAATCAGCCATAAGATTGAATAAAATATACACAAGCTTAAAGAAAAGTTCATAAAGCAAGAATGACTCATTATATAGTTACATGTTCCCATTATTGGTATTTCTCTTTTTTTAAGTTGTGAAATTAAACATGGAACATGTGTAGTTTTTACTACCGTATTTTCCGGCGTATAAGACGACCGGGCGTATAAGACGACCCCCTAATTTTACAGTTAAAACATAGGTTTAGGCCTGTATTCGCTGTATAAGACTACCCCCAACTTCCGAGGCTGTAGTACAGCCTCTCCGAGGCTGTAGCTTATACAGCGAATACAGGCCTAAACCTATGTTTTAACTGTAAAATTAGGGGGTCGTCTTATACGCCCGGTCGTCTTATACGCCGGAAAATACGGTAACTAAAGTCACCACAATAAACTTAACAATTACAAAATAATAAAACTGGGCAAGCCGGGATGGCTCAGTGGGTTAAGCACTTGCTTTGCAGCCCCAGGGACTGAGGATCGAATCCCGGCCCCGGCCCATGCAGACCCACATGCTGAACTGGGGAGTGCCCCCAGTTCAGTTCTCACTGGGGTGAGATCCAGGTCCATTTCCTGCCCTGTGCAGCCCCAAGCCCACCTGTGGAATAAAACTACATGAAAAAATCAGTGATGTGCAACTATGGAGACTGTTCTGGGCCCTCCCCCTTCTCTCTGTTTCTGTATCTCTCTCTCTTTCTGTCAAAAAACAATAAAAATAAACCTTTAAAAATAATAAGTAAAATAAAATAAATAAAAAAAATTTTTTTAAATAAAGTTTTTCTATGTCAAAAACTTTGTGAGTTTGAGGTCTGATCCCACTTCCAGGTAGAAAGATAGCCTGACTTTTTTTTTTTAATATAATTCTTAAATTTATTGGGATGACATTGGTTGGTAAAAATTACATAGGTTCTAGGTGTACAATTCTACATTACATCATCTATGTATTGCATTGTGTGCTCACCACCCAAGGTAAGGCAAGGAAGGTAAAAGCAAAAAGAAACGAATGGGATTATACAAACTAAAGAGCTTCTGCACAGCAAAAGAAAGCATCAACAGAGCAAAGAGGCAGCCAACCAAATGGTGCTCCAAATGCGAGAAAGTATTTGCAAACAATGCCTCTGATAAAAGGCGTATATCTAAAATACATAAAGAATTCATACAATTCAACAACAACAAAAACAATTTAATTAAAAAATGGGCAGAAGACCTGAACTGACATCTTTTTATGAATGTTGGCAGAAGATACAAGACTCCTAGGTGACGGAGAAGGGCCTTATTAGTCACAGCAGAGCAAGTAGCAGGAGCATAAGCATGTTGTTGGTTCTCTTTGTCCCTCAATTTCCACAGATGTGAAATTTAGGTAGATACTGAGCACATGGTAGGTTTTTGTCACAAGCACAGGGACCTCAAATAGTTTATAATGGGTTGCAAATTAACCCGCCTTTTACACTGATGATAAAATATTATCTTTATCAAGTAAATTTGCTCTCAGCTTCAGTGGAGACACTGTCAATATCTTCTAGGAACAAAAAGGCAGTTAATGCCACCCTTCCAGGATGTCCAGACATGCAAAACAATTGTCTCACAACATACCGTCAGGTCAATTTTAAATGTGAAAACAACGATCTACTTTTCATTTCTTTCTATTAGAATTCAGACTAAAGTAACCCTATAGACATAGTTAATATAACCAAAATATTCTATTCTATTTAGTGTCTATGATTTTGAGTGTTGAATTTGTAAAAATTTCTCTTTATAAAAATTATTTTACTAATTTGAAAAACATACTGGGGAAAAAAAAAAAAGCCAAACCATTTACATTTAAGTTTAAAAGGAGAAAACAAAAGAGGATAAGAAAAAAAAAAAAAAGCAACAAGTTCTCTCTTTTGGTCAAAATAGACTGTTTAATAAATCTGTTGTAGCACAGAAATATATGTAGCTAAAATTTATTTTTGTTTCTCAGTTGGCATAGATAAGAAGTATGCTTTAAATAATCACATTCATTTACTCTTCAAATGTACATAAAAAAGTTCTTCTTCAGAAAGTAGTTACCATAGGAAAAGTACAATGTTACAGAATACTGTGGTTTTTGACCAATTGACACATAATTTCCTATGGTTATGATGTTTATTGTGCCTATTCACACCCATAATTTAACAACTAAATAAGTTTAGTAGACATTTACATATTCTTCTGAGACTAAATATGAAGATTTCATTTCAAAATTATTATTCTTCAAAAGTTATTCACAAGAGAAAAAGAAATTCTGTGTTTTTTACTACACCTAGTATATTAAGAACTTTTAAAAATGTCATTCATTTCCATATTCAGAAATACTACATTGAGAGAGATTTTGTGGGAAAATATGCCTTCCTGGTGAAGTGAAAACACTGTGGGTTTTGGAATTGGCCAGATGCAGGCTCAAATTCATACTTCTCTTACATTAGCTCAAAGCCTTAGTTGCATTCTTCAAAACTATAAGGGCAATTCTATTTTTTTGTGTAAGAATGTTATTACAATATATAAAGTGCTTAGAGAGTATTCTGGTTGCTTAATAAATAGCACTTTATCTTCTTTTCTGCTGAGGCAGCTACCTCAAAATATTAAGAATATTAGATATCAAATTCTCAGCATAGATACTTACTAGAGCTCCCTTATCATATTGCTTAAATACTAGTCTAAGGATACAGAGTTTTGTCTTTGTATATTTACTAAAGCTATACTGAGACAGATTTTCAAATAGAAATTTTTTTTTTCCTTAAAAAGCAAACACAATTTTTGTTTTTAATGAGAAAACTGAGATTCAGAAGAGTTAAGTATTTACCCAGGATGCAATGACTAGCTAGTTACAAGTCAAAAAATTTCTCTAATACTTGTGACCTCATTATTATATTGCCCCAAGAGTTATAGAGCCAAAAGACAGAAATAATGTCTTCAGTGTCTACAGAAAAATACTGGTACTTTAGGTCGTATGAGTCCTGAATAAATCTCAGGTTTATGACATTAGGTACAATGTAAAATAGAGTGATGACTTTGGAATTGAATAGCTAATTGTATTGATAATGCATACTAACAGTAGACCAGGTTCACTAATTTTTCTTCAATTAATCTGATTTTATGCTTAATCCAGCTATTGAGTTTACAATATCAATTACAGTTCATTTTTTATAATTATAATATTTAATTTCTAGAATTACTATCATTTCTCCAAAGCTTTCTAATTTTACTCATATTTTACTGCTTCATTATACTTACAAATCCATATTTATGTATGCATTATGTATTTTTAATCAAATTAAAGATACTTTTTTTTTTTATTCTGTAGTTGATAAATCCAGTACTTTAAGATACAACAGACTCATTTGTAGTTTTCTCTTCTGTTGATTCTCACCTTAGTGGCTTTTTTCCTAGGGTGTTCAGTGATTTTGTTATTATTTTAGCTGGTTTATGTTCTGTAGACCTATATTAATGGAAATTTTTAGAGGTGTAAATTTAAACTATCCAACTGTGAAAGATTTTTGACTCCTTCTAGGCACTAGGGGAAACATTCCCACTTACCCTGGAGAGATAACACTTAAGCAATCACTTGCTACATCTATATATTTGTATTCTTTTTATAATTTTTAAACATTTATTTTTATTTACAATTATATTTTATTTCTAACAAATTAAATTTTATTAAAAATAAATGTGGTGATTTTATATAAATATACATAGTGAAATGATTACTACAGACAATTTAACATAATGTATCCTCACAGTTATCACTTTGTGTGTGTGATGAGAACACCTGCAATCTAATATCTTAGCAAATTTTCAGTGTTCAATACAATATTATTAGCTATAGTCATTATGCTGTATATTACATCTCTAGACTTACTCATCCTTATAATTATGTTTTCTTGTCATTTCTGACATCTGAGGCATACTCTACATTAGCTATTAGCAAGGGATGAAGAGGTGGAGTTTTAGACAATTTTTGGAGTAGTGAAACTATTCTGTATGATACCATGATGGATTCATGTCATTATACACTTTTCCACACACATGGGTACCAAAGACGAACCCTAAGATAAAATAGGCTCTCTGGGTAACAAATGCACAATAAGTGGGTACCAAAAATGAACCCTAATGTAAACTATGCACTTTGGGTAATGATGTGTCAACATAGGTCATTGATAAAAACAAATGCACCACTTCAGTGAAGGATGTTATAGTGGAGGAGGTTGTGCATATTGAGGTATATGAGAACTCTCTGTACTTTCTGTTCAGTTTTGCTATGGACCTAAAGCATTTTCATAAATAAAGTCCATTTCAAACATATATGTATATATTTTAACTTCAGTACTTTAGATGAGCTGTACATGAATATTTAGTTCATTACATTTTCTAAAATAAAAAGTTTCTTTAATAATTACTGTGGAAGCTAAAGCTCAACAACCCAAGGCCAAAAGGAGATAAATTTTAGTTGGAGAATATGTCTCTAATATGCCTGGTTGGAATACTTGGAGGGTTAAAACAGATTCTAGCAGTAGTAACAGCTGCATTTGTCTACTGAGGACATATATGGCCAATACACTTCAGAAGGTTATCTCACAAGGACTCTCAGAGTTGCACAATAATATTGCCATTTTAAAGATAATAATGCTTCAGCCCAGGGAGATTATCTATAATAATGCATAGTAAGTGGTAGGGCTAGAAATTTAAAATTAGTCTGAAGCTCCCACCAGACTATTTCTTAACTATATTATCATAATTTCTTATCTTCCTACCAGAAAAAGGAAGACCAGGTTCCAGTTTTCTCTATCTTTATATGTAGGATTTGGGAGTCAAAAATTATTTTTAAATTTCCTATCAAAACTCAACTTTGATGTAGCACACATTTTTTTCTGCTGTTCATGGCATCTTTCTGAGGCTAAACAGTATTGGGAGGACATAGTTTTATGCTTATTAAGACACTGATATCATGACCCACACAGTTTTGTTCTTTTGCTTTTCAGGCTTTAATTCTTCAATTACTTCCTACTTTATCTTTACTCATCTTATACTTTTCCCTACTTTTACTTGAACTGTCTCTTTTCCCTTCCCCTTATATTTTTCTCAATACTAATATTATGGCAAGAATACAGACATCTCTGACAACAGTAGACGAAGTTGAGGCACGATCTATAAAAGTACTTCTTGAAGGAATCATTCTATTCATAGAGTAACATCAGGGCTGTCAGGGGAATGTATCAGGACACATATTCAATGTGTACCCTCACTACTGAATCTAGCTATTGATTTTCCTTTTAAAGCTTCGACTGTAGGCCTCATGCTCATCTTCTTGGATAGGAGCTAACTTCACTAACAGGAGCATACCCTGGCATCCCTGGATGAGGGAATGCCTCTGAATGCTCTGTTCATCATTTACTGAAATTTTGCTTATTTTTTAAACTTAGTATTTTTTTAAGTGTAGTTGGCATATAATCTTATAGTAATAATAGTTTCAGGTATACAAAATGATGATTTGAAATTTTTATACCTTACAATGTGATCACCCTACCAATTCTAGTAATCAGGTGTCACCATGCAAACTTTTCACAATATTATTGATTATATTCCCCTTTTCCTTTCACCTATCCCTTCAATCCCTCCCTTCTGGTAACCATCCCTTTCGTCTCTGTTTCTATGAGTCTGTTTTTGTTGTTTTCGGATTCCACATATAAGTGAAACCATATGATATTTGTCTTTCTCTGACTTATTTCACTTAGCATAATATTCTCTAGATCCGTCCATAATGTTACAAATGGCAAGGTTTCATTCTTTTTTATTGCTGCATAACATCCAATTGTCTGTACATATCACATCTTTTTTATCCATTCACAGAGTGATAGACACCTAGATTGCTTCCATATCTTGGCTATTGAAAATAATGCTGCAATGAACATAGGGGTGCATATATCTTTTTGAACTAGTGTTTTTGTAACTTGATCTTTCAATCTCAGAAATCTTGTCTATACTTGCTTGGGTTTGAGATTTTCTTTCTTTTTCTCTCGATTATTTAAGGCATCAGCTCAGAATAAAGTTGGCAGAACTGTAGTGATAACATTGCCTTGATGGGTTTTTTTTTTGTTTTGTTTTTTTCTTTATAAACTTGGGGGTTCACAACAATTCAATTGCTTACTTTCATCAGAGTTGAATCATTTTAAAAAATTGATGTGTAATAGGAGTGATACTAAATTTTGAAAGCTTTATGACATGGCAGCTTTGAACTAGAGCAGGGTTCTGGAGAGCTCCTACTGTATAAGCCATTCATCCATTAGTTACTAAATCTCATAGACCTGGGAGGAGATTTCCACAGAGGAATAAAACACCCTTAGTGGGTGGGGTTGCTATAGTGGGGAGAGGCTGAAGGAAGTAGCAGTTTAGTAGCTAACTGATTTTGGTCATATTGGGTATGCCAGTCTTCTACCATCTCTATTTAAATAGTCTCCAAATTTTAAAGCACTATATTATCTCATGGTATTTATGATGTTTTGACCTTGATCTTGCTAGAAAATGACAACTGAATGATTTTATATAATATGTCAACTACCACCCGCTGACAGCCATTTCTAAGCTACTAGCAATTATGAGACGCATTCTGAGTTCAGAGAGGGTAAGATGAAAAAAAAAAAAAGAGTATCTTAAAATCAATGAAATACTAATTAAGTTATTGATATTTTTACTAGCACACTTTCTATAATATAAAGTGTGTTTATCTATAACAGACGATCTTGATCATTAAATTAGCCTACCAAAAATAAGTCTGATGAATCATGACTTCTGATTGTTATTATAATATAAATTTGATATATTTTATGTGAATTGCTTGATTTTTTTGTTGAGTATTTACTATTGTCAGGCATTATTCTAAGCGGTGAGGATCTAGTAGTGAATCAATAGAGTCCTGACCTTGGCAGCATACAAAATAAGACATTTTAGTTATAGCTATTAAACATGTACTTCTGCATATAAGCACTAGGATAAGTAAATAAGTCCTATGTTCAATGGGAGTGGATACAAAGAGAATTATACTTTGGTAAATTCTAATCAGGTATACTGTTTTTATAATGATGCATAGAGACTCTGCGGGGGAAGGGAGGGAGGTTGGAAGAAAGAAGTGCACTAAGTTGACATTGCATAATGACTTACCAAACTAGTTATGAATATTGATCAATGTTCTG
>PVKE010016044.1:0-32557 GCA_004027555.1 Craseonycteris thonglongyai
CGGGGTATATGTCAAAAGGTGATTGGTTGGGATAAGTGGCAGTTTAGGATTGGCGGAGGATTGGCGGGCTCTAGCGGGCAGTTTAAGCGAGGGAGGGGCAGGAGTCATACGGGAGAAGTAAGTTATCTTTAGCTCCAGGCCAGACCGCAGGGGGTGCAGGTGACATCTGAGAATCGTTCTCCTTTTAGGGGAAACCGAAACTGATCTCTCAAGATGGAGTCGGCTCATAAAATGGAGTAACTTTTGTATTTAGCCAGGCTGGTCCCAGTTGGTCCCTGACATCTCGTGGCAGGTTTTCTAGTGGCAAATGAGTTGATGATAACGCAACTAGATAGGTGCATCTGGTGTCAGGCTTTAAGACAGAATCTGACACTTACTTTAGTCCATGCCTGGCCCACCCATTATTTCATTTGCCACTTTCCCCACTGCATACTTGTCAAAGATGAGATGGTCTAGTTGCCAGAAAGCAAGCTCAGGGCTCCCACTGATTCTACATGATGATGAGTTGTATAATTATTTCATTATATATTACAATGCAATAATAATAGAATAAAGTGCACAATAAACATAATGTGCTTGAATTATCCCCAAACCATCCCCTTATCCCACCCAACCTCTGGTATGTGGAAAAATTATCTTCCACCAAACTGGTCCCTGGTGCCCAAAAGTTTGGGGACCACTGAGTTAGAGGATTTCTAGGGGTAGAATGTTCCAGGAAAAGGAAACAGCCAGGGCTAAGGTAGGAGCATACCTGGCACATCAGCAACAAAAGTGGTATGTCTGTGTCTAGACGGAAGTGAGCAAGTAGTCAGTCATATGCTTTCAGGCCAATGGGAAGCAGAGTACAGCAGGCCTCACAAACTCTTCTGAAAATGTTGGCTATGATGCTGAGAGAAACGAGGAGCCTTGGAGGATTTCCAAGAAAGAAGTGATGTGATCTGACTCCTACAGTAAAGGGATCTTTGTGGCTATTATGGGCAGAGCTGCAAACCCAAATTCCCCTTGGTTACTGATCACTATCCTGCTATAGTCATTCTTCTTGAAGTTGTCTCCATTCATTATCTCCATTTTCTCACTTGCCCTTCATTTCTTAATCTGCCTTCCATACCCACCGATATTGGCAATGACCCCTTAGTGGAGAAACCCTAGGTGATATTGATCACACCTTATATATGGATCTAGAGGTCAATGGCAAGATTGGAGAAGAAAATAACTTTGCAGTCATGAACATAAAAATGGACATGTAAGTAATGAGAGCTAAGGTAAATGCCCAAGAAAAATGTACCAAATGAAAAGAGGACCTAATGTAGAAATCTGGGCAGCACCAATGTTGGAGAACAAGATCAAGAAAGGAAATCTGTGAAGGTGATTCAAGGAAAAGAGCTGAGAATAGTATTTAAGAAATAAAGGTAGGAGAGTTTCATGAAAGAGAGAAAGATGATCAACAGTTAACCAAAATTATAGGGAAAGCAAGGACAAGAGATCTGCTCTGGATTTAGTTGCTGTCTTGACTGCTTCAATGTCTTGAATCGATTCAAAACGTTTACCTTTCATGGTCAGTTTGCTTTTGAGAAAGAACCAGAAGTCGTATGGTGCCAGATCCAGTGAATAAGGTCCATGAGGACACAGCACAGTGTTTTTATTTGACAGAAATTGCCATATCAGAAGCCATGTGTGGCACAGAGTGTTATTGTGTGAGAGAATGAAACTGTTTGCCCATTTCTCAGACACTCATGAAAGAGGCCTTCCAGAACTGCTAGAGAAAGTGGCAAGAATGATGGGAGAAGTGTTTGAATCAAGGGGAGTATTTTTAGGGGAATTAATGCAATGCATCTTTTACTGTAATAAATTATTTTAATTTAAATATATTTTTTAAATCACACCTTGTATACAACTGCTCAACGGACATCTTTACTTGACAGTGGAGGTCTCAGCATTTCTACATAGGAGTTTAGAAACTGTACTCTATTAGGAAGGGGGAGACTGGAATTGTCTTAACACTGCCTTTGCATAGTGTATACACTGATGTGACTACAAGAGTGTATGTAACTGGAGTCACCAAGTAGAAGGCTAATGGAAATAATGAGGAGCCTGTGAGCCACTACAAGCTACCTTTTGGTACCACTGGAGACATCTGGATGTCCCATATATATCCACAAATCAATACAAACAAGTCTGAACCCCTGAGCCCACATCCCCTACCCCAGGAAATGATACTTCTGTATACTTGGTCACCCAAACCCCAAACTGGGCATCTTCTTTAGTTACTAAGTATCCCCCGCCCCCCACCACCACCATTTTTTTCTTCTCGGTATGAATTCTGCAATTAGCCTCAATCCTCCTTCTTGTAGCCCTGTTCATCCACCAGGCCTTCAGTACTCAAGGACTTGGTCCTATGTACTACCTTCTTAGCAACTACATGCAATCCAACTCCAAATCACAGAATTATCCGGAACCACTATGATTCCTTCCATCTAATCTTAAATATGGTACTCTCCAGAAAATCCTGCTACTCTGTCCTGCCTGTTAGATGAAACCTTCTTGGATACTGACTTCTGTCTAGAAAAGCCCCATTCCCTAGACACTGTCCAATGCACTGCCCTCTAGTTCCTTCAAGGACTAGCTCCACAGATGTCTAAGTTACAAACTACTGCTTCTTTCATATTGACTTCTACTGAAGCCCCAGCATATTCCTCAGCCACATTAGCTTTTCAGAGTTAGGACAGTTTGTATTAGTCACAAGAAGACAGGCTATTGGCAGCAACATTATCTATAGCAAACTTTACCACAGTAAACATTAACTCTGGCTCATGCCAGATGTTGAAATGGGCCTGGAAGTCATCCTACACAGTGTTCTTTCAAGGATCCAAGCTGCTTCTACTTTGCAATTCCATCATCTCTAACATATAGTCTCTAAAATTGTCAAAGCAGAGCAGGTAAAAGTTTGGAGATGTAACCTTTCTCAATTGCTTCAGACCAGAAGTGGCACTATACTTCCATTTACATTCCATTGGTAAAATTAGCTCAATTACCTCACCTATCTACCTCTGGGCTAGAAAATGTAGAAGACATGAGTATTTGATGATCACTAATTAATACTATTTTATAATTATTTCAGGAAGCTAAACATTATCTCTAGGGTCTGAAAGAACTAAAAAACAAAATCAGTTAGGTTGATCTAAGAGTCATACACATCTGTGTCTGATAAGAATAGCAGTTGGGTAACTAAATAGCAGGCTGATTTGAGAGTACCTCCATGTGAGACTCAGCCTTGGCAATTAGAATGCTGACCCACATGTAGAGAGTCAGCATCCATAGATGTTCACTGATAATGAAATGGTGACTTGTTTATATTTAGGGTGACACTGAGTAATTGATGGCTGTCTGACAAACTGGCAGAAACCATACAGACATTCTGAAAAGTTCATTAAAAACACACACTTAAATATACCAAGATTACTTGTGACTCTCTTCCCGCCTGCGATATAATTAAATAAAGCTTTATCTAACCATTTTACTTGTGTGCATTAGAGACTCAGACCAGGGCTCTCTTCCTCCCAAGGTTTTAATAGGCCCTTATCTGCTTGCACTAATTGAGTTTTCTCATACTGCTACACAGGCAGCAGCTCCAAGAAGATGGGAAGTCAGATCTGATATGCCTATGATATGGTGCTAGAGCTCCTAAAGATCTCTGCATGACCTCAGATATTTGGGCCCTCAGGTTAATAATTAGAAGTCTTAAAATCTCACGCTTTCATATTAGGTGATCTTATCCATATAGGTACAAAGATAAAAATAAAACTCGATGCCCATAGGGCCGGATATTCTCATGAGTGAGTGAAACAGCCTGGGTGGAAAGCAAATAAGCCACAGAGGTCTACCTGACTCTGGTCAATAGCAATGGTTCTCAATCGTAACTGTGCATCAGCACCACCTGGAGGGCTTGCTAAAACTAAGATTGCTGGCCCCACCCCCAGACTTTCTAATAACATCCCAGGTAACACGGACGCTGCTGGCCTAGGGACCATACTCTGAGACCCAGTGGTTAAGAGAAAGATAGACTCGCTATATTGCTAGAGCTTCTAATTTTTCTTAAGAGACCAGAAATCTGGATTTATCTGTGAAATAACCCCATTTTTAAAACCTTGGTAACAAATATGAAATTATTTTTAAACCATTCTGTGAGCCAGAGTCTTCGGGTTAGATTTTGCCTTTAATCTGTAAGTTCACAGTTAGGTCTACCACCTGCCTTTGACCCAGAAGGGACCCCCCTACACACACACATATCACACATGCACACACACACACGCACACACACACCATTGTGTTGGAAGATATCATCTTCAATGTTAGAGCTTAATTTTTGGAGGATACATTAGCCAGATGGATGAGTCAAAACAACTCTGCTAATAAATGAATAAATAGATATTAAAGTCCCCTCATATTCCCTTCCTAGCCATCTAGTGATCTCACTTTGTCCCATCACCCTAAGAGTTATATTTAATTAGAAGCAGATTATAAATCTTACAATTACATTACATTACTTTCGACATTCCCAGTGTAAACCTCATAAACCTTTTTAAATACATGAAGGAACATACATTTATAAGACATAGCTCTTATTTGGATCAATATTTTTAAAACACAAACATTTCTACCTAAAATATCTTATAGCCATGTTTCCAGAAGTACTAGGTTCTGTGTAATTTCACGCACATTAATTGGGCACCCCTGATATGCTGGATGCTGAGTCAGGTATTGGTGATCCAGCCCTGCCCCTGACAGCTCTGTCTAGTTTCTGGGTTCCATGGCTTCTAGACTTATAAAGGTGGGAAGGCAAGGAGCAGAGAGAACTTCAAGTGGACCCAACTGTATACATTGGGCATCCTATTAAAAAGCTTAGTTGAACATTTCCTCTGATATATATATATATATATATATATATATATATATCATTATATATGTCATATATAATATATATATATCATTATATATGTCACATATAATATATATATATATATATATATAATTAATTTAGACAATGATTATACAAATCATATACTCTTTGGTTCCTTCTCTTACCAAACTTTCTGGGCCATGTAGTCTCCAATATGACAAATTTTGAAGGACAAATCATGCAAAAATAATTATTTCTAGTATGAAAAAAATGTGAGTTATAATTCTGACTATTCTAAGGAGATTAGATTAATATATGATGGAATTATTTTCATGTCATTTGGAAGACAAAGAACACAAAATTGTGGTAGGCGCTTCTAGCATGATGTCATCATGATATGTACAGATACACTTGTTCTAGGCAAGAAGTTCCAGTAGGTAGTGACTGTAAAATGCATTTCAGGGGGCTTGCTTCAAATATGGTCCAAGATTACCCTAGCATGCGAGTCTATTCTTGTGCCTAATTTAGAGGCAATACTTTGCCATGATAAATATCCAAGGACATACTATAACAACAATTTTTAAGTTGTTAATGAGTAAAAATGCTGCCTTGTCTTTTAAAATGGGCATTTGATCAACTCTATGTGAATCAGAATCCTAAGTTATATTGCTCTCTTTTCCTCAATTAAAATACGTAATTTCAGTATAAAGCTACCTTTCATGTATTCTTCTCTCTGGATAGATAAACAACAGATACACAGGAAAAGGACAACTCTGGGAGGATATGGAGTTTATATTCACAACTAGGTATTCTTACTGCCTATGTCTTGATATTTGTACACCCTCACTGTGAGCCAAGAAATTGGCCCTCCTTTGTAGAGGCTCTTTTGATGAAGTAACCAAAGCATTGAGAGTAAGATCTTTGAAGCCAAGGCTCAATTGAGTGAGTGGAAGGGAGATAGAAGTAGGTCAGCAAGGTAGAGATTAGAACACACCTGGGAATGGATGGCTGTCCAGTCTTTACTCTCTGATATCCTGCCCTCAGGGAACCAGCTGCTTTGTGGGGATGAAGCAGTCTCCCTCCACAGACTTTCTGCTCAAGCTCGGGGCAGAGACACCCACCCCGTGTGTTAGGAGGTGTGCCCCTAACTGGGAGAAGAACCAAAAGAATGGGAAAGGACTGCCTTGACCTTGCCGCACATTGGGGACTTTCCCCGAGGTTTGGAAGAGACATTATACACGTATGTGCCGCTTTTACTGTTCTGAGTGTGTCCAACTTGGAAGGGAAGGTAAAGCTCAGGGACAACACTTGTAAATTGTAATAAATCTTTTACCTTCTTAAAGGTTGACTCCATAGGTGAGGGTGAGCCCTTGTCTCTTTACTCTCCTAATTGGCACGTCACAGCCTGCCACTGGCTTTCCCTAAGGCAGTCTGTTCTCTGCCCTTGATTGCTGCAGTGATCACAATGCCTCCTAGAATTTGCTTCCCCACATTGATGAAAGGGTGTTGCTTTGGGCACGCTTCCAATTGTCTCCTTGCTTCACTTCCTTCTTTCCTCCAATCTTCCCTCCAAACCCTGCCTCCAGCTCTTCTGTTTGGTGAGTCAGCCCACCTTTTCCCCCAAATGCTGGTTAAACCTCCACCTCCTTAGATGCTGTCAGCTACACTTAGATATGATACTGATGGCCATTTTGAGTCAAGAACTTAAACTAACATTAAAAAAATACATGGGAGAGCCGTGATGGTTCAGTGGGTTAAGCACTCGCTTTGAAGCCCCGAGGACCGAGGAGCGAATCCCGGCTCTGGCCCAGGTGGACCCACATGCTGAACTGGGGTGTGCTTCCCAAATGCAGTGAGGCCCCCAGTTCAGTTCAAAAATAGAAAAAAGAAAATACATGTCCATTTGGTCATTTCAAAATATCAAAATATAGAAGGCACGCAAACTGCTTTGCCTTAGCAATTCCACATCGGAGAATTTTTCAGTTCCTCAGAGACGTTTGCATAACATATTGCAACTACTTTTGTAGTATCAAAATTGAAAACAACTGAACTGTCCATTACTAAGGAACTCTTCAGATAAACTCTGCATCTACCATACACTGGAAGATTGTCCAGCCATAAGAAAAAAAAAAAAGTCCAAGGCAACTTTCTATAAAATAATTTCAAATGACCTCCAGGACACAGAAAAGCAAGGAGTGGAACAGTTTGTGAACAGTAATAATAATAAATATTTAAAAATAAGAGATATATTCTACATGTGTATGTGAGAAACTGTCTCAGTAAAGATACAAAAGAACATTGATAAAAAGATTCTCCTCTGGAAAATGTTATTGAGGGGTGGGGAAAAGTGAGAGAAAGACTTCTGTTTTACCTTCTTAATTATTTAATTTTTTAAAAATTTATTGTTAGATTTATTAGGGTGACATTGGTTGGTAAAAATTACATAGGTTCCAGCTGTGCAATTCTATAATACACCATCTATGTGATGCATTATGTGCCCACCACCCAGAGTCAGTTCTCTTTCCATCACCATATATTTGATGCCTCTCCCCCACAATCCTCCACCCTGCTCCCCAGTTACCCTCAGGCAACTACTGAAGTACTGACTGTGTCCATGAGTCTTTGTGTCTTTGTTACTTTCAGTTTTATATTCCACCTATAAGTGAAGTCATATGGTTCTAGATTTTTTTTTAAGTCTGACTTATATCACTTAATATGATGATCTCAAGGTCCATTCATGTTGTCACAAATGGCTGTCTGTATTTCATCTCTTATTGCTCAGTAGTATTGCACTGTATAAATACAACTTCTTTATTCAGTCACTTATCAGAGGACACTTAGGTTGTTTCCACGACTTGGCCACTGTGAACAGTACTACTATGAACATTGAGATACGTATATCTTTGGGAACTAAGTTTTTAGAAAAATGCAAATTAAAACCACGATGAGAGACCACCTCACACCTGTTAAAATGGCTATACTAGACAAGACAAGGAATAACAAGTGCTGGAGAGGCTGTGAAGAAAAAGGAACCCTCATACACTGCTGGTGGGGATGTAAATTGGTACAAAAGCTAAGAAAGGCAGTATAAAGGTTCCTCAAAAAATTAAGAATAGAATGATCAGATGACCCAGCAATTCCTCTTCTGGGTATCTACCCAATTATCTGAATTTTTGAACCATGTGTGAATCACATAATTGACAATTCATTAATACATATGGCCAAAGGTGGCTATCAGGCGGCAGCATTACAACTACGGTAAGGCTTTCCCACTATAGAGAGCCACGATTTGACCTCTGTGAGTCTAATTCTCTGCATTATACTTTGCAGTGTTTCTGACAATAGCCTTCAGGTAACTGCAATAAGTGAATATTGAGCTAGGTGTATCCTAAACACCAGAAAATGCTTGACAAGCTAAAAATACACAATAAAGATCTCTGTCTGTGTTCCCTATAAATCACAGCCTGAGTTGGAAAGTTGATGCTTCATTTGTAAGGTACAGCCAGGAGGGGAAGAGTGAGGACAACAGACACGAGGCAGGGAAAGATGGAAACAATTCCAGATGACTTACTGGGTGGACCACAGCATCAAGACAAACCTTGAAAGAGTCACTGATGACTGCCTAGCAGATGGGCACATCTTCAGACAGGTTTTGCAGAGGAGCCGTGATAAAAAAAAAACAAAAAACAAAACACCAGAAGAGGGAAGAATGGGAACTTATCCCTTTTCCTCCCTCCTATCTCCATCTCTGGGGTTCAGAGTTTGCTCCACAGGGAATTAGCAATCCTGGATTTCATTATGTGGCCCCATCAGGAAACCAGACCTTGTATTTTTGCTGGAGCCTAGAAATGGGGGGAGTGAAAGAGAATGGGCCAGCAGGCAGGTTAAGCCAAAGAATCTAATGAGACAAGTAAGGTGTGTTTGTTACAATGAGCAAGTCATCCCCCGCCCCTACCTACCCCCTAGATAATTTTGTCTAGGGAAAGAAACTGACATTTCCCCCCTCCCCCCAAAATGAAAGTACCGAGTGCTTTTAAAGATATATGCTCTGGTCTTAGTTCATTAGGGCTGCTATAACAAAATACCACAGCTAATAAACAACAGAAATTTATTTTTTATGACCCATTTTTACTATCTGAGAGAAGGTGAGAGAGAGAGAAGTGGGGAGGGCCCAGAACAGTCTCCACAGCTGTACATTATTAGCTGTTACATGGTTTCATTCCACACAGGAGGATGTGGGGCTACCTGGGGTGGGAACCAAACCAGGGAACTCCAGCACGGGAGGCATGAACCTTCCCTGCCAAGCCATCCTGGAGGTTACCAGTTGAGCCGCAGTTCAGTATATGGGTTTGAGTGGGCCAGGACCAGGAATCAAACCCCAAACCCCATGATTACAAGGCAAGTGTTCAACCGCTGAGCTATCCTGGCATCCCCGAGAAATTTATTGCTCACAGTTCTGAAGGTTGGAAGTCTGAGATAAGGGTGCCAACATAGTTGGATGAGGGCACTCTTCCAGCTTGCACCGTTCTCATTGTATGCTCCAATGAAGGCAGGGGTTAGGGAGTTCTCAGGAGCCTCTTTGATAAGGATACTAATCCCATTCATGAGAGTTCCACACTTAGGATATAAACACCTACCTAGGCCACACCAACTAAAACCATCACCTTTATGGGGCTAGGATTTAAAAATGTGAATCTTGGAGAGACACAAACATTGAGACCAAAACTAACTGTATCAGTTAGTTTTCACTTCCTAACAAATCACTCTGAACTTCATGACTTCAAACAAGAACCATTTTATGATTGCTTACAAGTCAGCATGTTTATGGGGGTGTTCAATGGACTAGAAAAGTCTTGCTGCCATGTTTGGAGATGGGAAAGCCTATCAGTTGGTGCTGACTGTCAACTGAAGTGTCTCTGAACCTCAGGTGGGCTTGCCCTGGCTTTTTCACATGATGGTTAGCGAGAGAGCACGAAAGGCCCAATGCGCAAACATTTTTCGAGCCTTTCTTTGTCTCCTATGCTAATTGTCATGTTGCTGAAAATGTCATGTGGCCAAGACCAGATTCAAGGGACACTAAATTAAAATTCACCTCTTGATAAGAGAAGTGGGGGTGTTAAATTGTAAAAGAGTGTGCATACAGGGATGGAAGGGATTTGGGGCCATTTTGAAAATAACCACAATCTGCCAAGTACTCTGGCAGCTAGGACAGGTATCTTTACCATTTCCTTTACTAAACAGGTGAAGAAAATAGTGTTTTGATCTCTCCTACCACTGGTAAGTCAATTTCCTATTTATCCCAACTGATTATATCAGAGAGGTTCACAAAGATGCAGGAATCCTAAAGACAGCAGGCAGCTCTCATCCTTCTTTGCAAGACCTTGATAATTCACAATTCAGTCATTGAACCAGATGTTCAGAACACATGACCTGATGTTGAACTCCTTAGCAATAAAGAGTTTACAGGATGATTATTTACATCAGTATTATTACTTATGCTCATTCTTTCTGATGGAATAACTAACATTCTAGTAATTTGCACAGAATTTTATGAGAAGTCTATTGTAGTTAGCCTAAAATGACTAAAATGCTGCAGCTACTGAAAGCACTGATCTTTCTGTTAACAGAAAATGAGAATCTTTGCGGAGTGCAATAGCGAGGCCAAGATCTTGAGGTTTACTGTCACCTTGAGAAGATCTGGTAAGATTAGCACTCTAAACATCTTTCCTTCTAGGCTCTAAGTTCTCTTCAATCCAGTTAAACTGCTCCCAAATCACAGCTTCAGGTACTGAGCAGTCAGACAGCCCATCCACTGACTCACTGAAGTTACTAGCTCATTCTCAACCACTTATTACTCCTAACTTTAAGAAACTCAACCATTTATTAAAAATTATTTTAAACAAGTACTTATCATTGGATGCTATAACTAAAATAATATGAAATTTAAAACACCACCTAAAGGCTACTCCTAGACATAATTAGTTATCTAAATAATGATTAAAAATTGATGGTCTCCAATTTTCAACTATTCTTAGGGCAGTTCTACACAAGGTATGGTGCCTAGATGATCTGCATTAGAGTAGCCATGATGAAGTAGGGGTGAAGGGGAGAGGGACTTAAATACAGATGACCAGGCCTTTGCTTCAATCACTCTGATTCAGAAGATGTGGGAAAGGGATGGGATATGCAATTTTAACAAAATTCTCAGGGTGATTTTAAAGTATATTAGAATTTGAAAAACACTGTCCAGGGTTTGTCAATGGCTCTAGGGAGTGTCAAGATTTTAGGAAAAGTTTACATCAAAAGTCTTCCACATACATTTTGGTTTCTTTTACAAGATAACTTTCTAATTAACTGTTAAAAATCAAATTATTGGAGGAAGGAGCCTTCGATAACTTGTTATTTCCCAGTCTCTTTGTTTCTTTTTCCTTTTAATCTAAGTGGGAAAAAGAGAAAGGGAAAGAGAAGATAATGGGAGAAGAGGAGAGGAGCGTAGAGGAGAGGAAAGAGAAGAAAATAGAAAAGAGAAGAAAGAGGAATGAAAAGAAAAAAATCACACTGCTCTAATGGTCTACTAATGCTTTTGAAATGGTCTTTCTTCCAAATGGTACCTTGGTTTATAAGTCTTCCTATTTCTTATCTAGTAGAAATTGGCTCCCTCTCTCCAGACCTTATTTTTGTGTTTTTTTTTTAAATTTTTTTTTTTAATTCTTTTTCATTATTGTTTTTGACAGAGAGAAAGAGAGAGAGAGATACAGAGACACAGAGAGAACTGAGCTGGGGGAGCTCCCAGTTCAGCATATGGTTCCGCACGGGCCGGGGCCGGGATTCGATCCTCAGTCCCCGGCGCTGCAAAGTGAGCGCTTAACCCACTGAGCCATCCCGGCTTCCCCCAGACCTTATTTTTGATCAATTATTTGATCTTTGTTCAGTACATCTGAATAAATACCTTCAGTTTCCCTTTATATTTATATGGTCACAGACAAAATCAGAGGCTGTCAAATGCAACTGTGCATCATAAATAATGGGGTCTCACCTCAGACAAACTTTCCTAAGCTCAAGAATATACATTTTTTACAAACTTCCTAAATGGTAATAAATAAATAAATAAATAACCAGATTTGACAACATACTTAATTTCAATTCTATTCTAAATGTTAATTATTACATGTGATGAGTTCATAACAAGGTTATTTATAGTGATTTCTCCAAGATATTTAGCTCCTGGTTGCTTCAGAATCTAGACTTAGAAAGTTATACTGAGCAAAATATACGTAGCCCAGGATTTCAAATAAATTTCTTATTTTTTACAAGCTAAATCCACATACCATCAAGAGTAAGATACAGAAGGACATCATTATTTTCTAGGACTCTATCCTTAACAATAGCATTACCTTCTACCATCACAGGGTATCAAGTATGTTTATCGATTTTGGCATTAAACTACCAGGATTCAAGTCCCTGATCCGCACATATTTTTCAATTAAATTGAGAAAGTATTCAAACTCTCTTAGCCCATTAAAAAAAAAATTTTTATTGATAAATTTATTGGGGTGACATTGGTTGTTAACAGTTACATTGTTACCAGCTGTACAATTCTACATTACATTGTCTATGCATTGCATTATGTGCTCACCACACAGAATCACCTCTTTCCATCACCATATATTTGATGCCTTCTACCTACTGCCCCCACCTTCCAGCTCTCCCACCCCCCTCCCCCCTTACCTCGGGTAACCACTACACTATTGACTGTGTCTATGAGTTTTTGTTTCTTGTTACTTTCAGTTTTATCGCCTATTTCTTTATTGTAACACCAGAACCTGTTAGGAATCCTTTGGTTGCCAGGTAGAGAAAATCCAGTTCAACTTAAACGATGAACTAGAGTTATTGTATTAAAAAAAAACAAAACACCTGAAAATAGAGTAGGCTTTAATTATGGCTTAATCTCACTGCTCAGTGAAGTCAAGAAAGTTCTAATTTCTTTCTCTTTTTCTCTATCAACCTTTTTGATGCTACTTTTACCCAAAGCTGACTTCTCTAGAATGTGCTTCCACATTCACAATTCAATGGGAGAAAAATGTCTCTCCAGGTATTTCTACAAAAGACCCAGGATCCCCCTGAAAATTTCTCCTGTGTCTAATTGGTCCAAAGTAGGTCACATAATCACCCCTGAACTAATCACTCTATCCAGAGTAATAGGATTTACTGATTGGCTTAAGTCTATCAGAACTCATCCTGGGCATGCAGTGGGATCTGTTTACCCTAAAGCACAGAGCATATCCTTGGGGAGAAAATAAAAATCTGGGTACTGTTGTCAACAGGAAGAGAGAGGGAACAAAAACACTCACTTAAACAAAAAACACTCACTTCCCTTCTACATAGGAATCTGTGAGGATTACATAAACCAATCCGCATGGAATATTAGTGGCTGGCACATGGTAAACACTCAATTAAAGTTTACTATGATTATTACTATTATTATTACTTCTGTCAGCATCAATTAATGGGCCCAATGCATGGCAAAGTTATTAAGGCCTGAATATTACTCAGAGAATATAGGCATCTGCTTCTCATTTGTGAGAATGAAGGAAGGGATGTCATGCTTAAATCCCACTGAAGCATGCTTTTCGTAACCACATGTGGTTAAGAGTAATTGTTCAGCATGACAAGGTATAAAGGTTCTGGGAAAAGCCTACTGCTTGTCCTTGCTCATAAAGCTGCATTTCACCACCAGAAAAAGACACCTTTATACCACCTCTCGACATACTTTATAGAGTCAACCCCATCTGTCAAGATAGATTCTGTAACTATCATGAAAATGGAACCTGCACATTAGAGAGCTGTGTTGACTTTTACATCCTGTTTTGTAGGCAAAGAATGTGAAAAACTGATTCAATTCAGTTCGAATTCTCACATCTGAAACGCACTGCCTTTATTATCCATGCCTTTTCAGTATATTTTATACTACCCTGAGGGGGATAGAAGTATGAGTTGGTAAAGGGAGGAGAGTGAATTTTAGGCAGATGGGGCCACTTAAATAAAACAAATATAAAACTATACCAAATTAGAAAACAAGCAAGGATTCCCACCAGATTACTCAGGGTCTCTCTACCTATGTTCTTTGCTCCAGCCAATTTGGACATATTTTTTTCTAGAAGAGCACAGAAGAGGCATAACCGGGTGGCAAAGTGTGAGTTAGGCTCTTTTGCAATTCAGTGAAAAATAACTATGGTCCTTGCCTACATTGTCCACTGGTCATTTACTTGATTAGAAAAAGAGAGTGCCTAAAAAAAATAATAACTCATGCCTATTGCTGCCACCCTCTCCATCCCCCTCCCTCAGGGCTTGCTGTGTGATTTTCACAAGAATTCTTTCATCTTTCTGTGCCTTTGTCTTGCCACAAAATGAGCTTTCTCACACAAGACATTACTTCCAAACAGAACATTCTGAACCAGCATTTCTCAGTCATGTGAGCAATTGTAAAACCCAGAGAGCTTTAAAAATTTAGATGTTGGTGTCCAACCCCAGAACTATTAAACTGAAATTTCTAATGGAGAAACACAGATATATATGTAGTATATTTGTTAAATTTATTTGAGGTGATATTGGATAGTAAAATAGGGTGACTAGATGTCCCGCTTTTGGCGGGACAGTCCCGATTTTTAACAATTTGTCCTGCGTCCCGCGGAGTTTTAAAAAAGTCCCGATTTTTGGAAAGAATGCACAACGAGCTAGGGAACAGCGGGAGATAGACCCAATTTTTAATCAAGAACCCCCTCCCCCCCGGTCAATGGTGTCCCGCTTTACCAATGTTAAAATCTGGTCACCTTATAGTAAAATTATATGGGTTTCAATTGTACATTTCTATAATATGTCATCTATATGTTGCATTGTGTGCTCACCACCCAGAGTCAGTTCTCTTTCCATCACCATGTATTTGACTCCCCCTACTTGTTTTACCATGCTCTTCCCCGCTTATTCTCTGGTAACCACTAATCTGTAGCCTGTGCCTGAATTTTTGTTTCTTCTTTGTTTGTCTTGTTTCTTTGTTGCTTTCAGTTTTATATCCCACTTATGAATGAAGTCCATTGGTTCTTGACATTATCTGTCTGACTTGTTTCACTTAGCATGAGAATCTCAAGACCCATTCATTTGTTGTCCCAAATGGCAGTATTTCATCTTTTCTTTTCTTTCTTTCTTTCTTTTTTTTTTTTTTTAGTCATGAATACACTGATGTATTAGAACCTTAGCATAATAGGAATAAATTTTTTGGCACTTTTTATTATTTATTTTATTATTGTTATTTTGTTGTTGTTAAATTTATTGTGGTGACATTGGTTGGTAATAATTACATAGTTTTCAGGTATACACTTCTACATTACATTGTCTATGCATCGCATTATGTGCTCACCACCCAGAGTCAGCTCTCTTTTCATCACCATATATTTGATGCCCCCTCCTTACTCCACGCCCCCCGCCCCCAGCTCTCCCACCCTCCTCCCCCCTTACCCTCAGGTAACCACTAAACTATTGACTGTGTCCATGAGTTTTTGCTTCTTTGTTACTTTCAGTTTTAGTTTCCACCTATTAGTGAGGTCATATGTTTCTTAATTCTTTCAGTCTGACTTATTTTGCTTAACAAGATAGTTTCAAGGTTCGTCCATGTTGTCACTAATGGCTGTATTTCATTTTTTCTTAGCGCTGAGTAGTATTCCATTGTGTAAATGTACCACAACTTCTTTATCCGGTCATCCATCAAAGGACACTTTGGTTGTTTCCATGACTTGGCCACTGTGACCAGTGCTACAATTAACATTGGGGTATATATATATCTTTGCAAATTAAGGTTTTCAAGTTTTTTTGGCCAATACCCAGAAGAGGGATTGCTGAGTCACATGGCAGTTCTGTTCCTAATTTTTTGAGGAATCTCCATACAGCTTTCCATAGTGGTTGTACCAGTTTACCTTCCCACCAGCAGTGTATGAGGGTTCCTTTTTCTCCACAGCCTCTCCAGCATTTATTATTCCTTTTCTTGTTTATTATAGCCATTCTAACAAGTGTGAGGTGGTACCTCAATGTAGTTACCTGTTGCCTAAGTTTACATACCTGTCACAGAGGTGATATCATTTTACAAATGAAGACAAAGAAAACAATAAGTAGGTTAAGTTCATTTTTGTTAGACAAAATAAAATTAAGAACAGGCTTTAGAAAATAAAACATGTTCTTTTCTTTAGAAAGAGAAAGCTTCAAAAAGCAAAGAAAGAAAGAGAAAAAGAAAAGCAGGCACATTAATTCTGACCTAGTTTAACTCAGATATACAGTAGTTCAGAGGTACAGTATTTAAAAAACTAGCTTGAAGGTTTGAATTACACTAATTCCATTTCATAAAAACTTCACCTGGATTACAATAAAAAGGAAAATGAAAAACAGGGGAGTTTTTGCTATCATTAATTAATGATATGCTATACTTTAGAGAGATGAAAGGCATAATAAATGAGTAAACAATTATTCAATCAATGTATTGGTGATTGTGTACTTGACAATTCTATCTTTGATCTGGTCTACATTATCCACCCCAGTTTTTGCAAGCGAATGATTATAGGCTAATATACTTTTATGTGTGCTCTTACAATAAAATATTGGACCATTTCCCCAAAAGATGTTCTTTATATTTAAGACCCCACTAAGCCTCTCATGTTCCAGTCAGAGGGAAAGTTCTAGAGAAGAATGGAGACATTATCTTCACCTATCACTTTATCAGCCAAAGAAAATTAGCAAATGTGAATTCAACATATTGCAAACATTTATCACTACGCACTGGTGTGACTACTCAGTCTTCTGCTTGGTTGACTAATCACTGTGTTTTATCATTCAGCCATGACTATACCTACCCAGCAGGAACTAAACAAAGACAGAGGAGCAAGCACAAAAGAGGCAATATAACCAAGGAAGAGTATAGAAAAATGTGATGTTCCTAGAACAAAGAAGACACCAGTATTTGAGAAAGCTAACAAAATGCCAGGTCAGCATTTTCCTAAGACATGTTTTCTGAAATACTTGTCTCATGAGAGACTCATAGCTTTGTGTGTGGCCATGGCCAAGTGAGTCTGAGAAACATTGCATGCCACGTCTCCCCCACCTTCCTTCTTGCATGAAAAGACTCTGGGAAGTTCTGTGGAAGACTGACATGCTTGGTTTAAGTCAATTTATTCACAAATTTATTCAATCGTGGAACTCTTTGTGGATCTCCTGGCACCTATAAATAGTTCATGCAGCTAGTGTTTTGTAGACCACAGAGAACCTGCTAGAGCCACCAACATAAGACAGTGGCTGAAGGAAGTTCAGGAAAACAATAATGTTTCAGAGATTAGCCAAGACAAGAGCTACTCATTGTTTTTTATTTCTATGGCAGACAACCACCAGCACATATATGGAAGAAAGGGGACAATGTTATGTTTTCAAACCTCCATGCATAAGATGAGACACTCACTGAAAATTCGTGAATCCTCAATCCGAATGGACATAAAAGAAGACAGAGATGATAAAAACATATCACTTTCTAACAACTTTAAAATATAAAATGGGGGATGGTGGGATAGCTCAGCAGGTTGAGTGCTTGTCTTGCAATCACAGGGTCTGGGGATTGATTCCTGGCTCCAGCTTGGGCAAACCCATATGTTGAACTGTGGTGCAACTGGTAACCACTGGGATCGTGGTGAAGGTTCTCACCTCCCATGTGGGAGACCCCCAGTTCAGTTCTCATCGCATGCAGCCCCACATCCACCTGTGTGAAATGAAATTATATCACAACTAATGAGGTACAACTATGGAGTCAGGTCTGGGCCCTCCCACCCACCTTCTCTCTCTCTCTCTCTCTCTCTCACCTTCTCTCAAACAATAAAATAAATCTTAAAAAAAAAATGATAAAGTATATTTAGACTATGCTTCGCCATTGTAGTGAGGAGAAAAAATACAAGAAAGCATATATACCAGAAAAGTTAAAGAACTAATGTAATAAAAGGTTAGCATCTGTGATGCATCAGGCTTTGCACAGCTCACTGTCTCTAACTAATCTCATTTTTATTATAACAAATTTAGTAACTAAACATTATTATCCCTATTCAGACACAGGGAAACGACTTCAGAGAGAGTAAGTGAACTTTCACTGCTTTGTAAAATATTTTGAAAGGATGAAAAATAAGGAAAGACCCTAACTTGCATAAGGAGGGATGCAGAGAGTCATTATCAACTCAGAGAAGAAACAAGGCTGTGAAGATTACAAAGCAGGCCCACCTCAGGGAGGGCGTTTGCAATGCACTCATATAGCATCGCTCAGCCTAAATAATCCACACATGGAAGGTGGTCTCTGATTAGTTAATTCCCAGTGCTTTCTTGCAGTATCACTATCAAGTTTTCTGTTTTCCTAATGAGTCAGACAAGAGTAAGTAAAGGAAGTCTAGGACTTCTCTGAACTCAAAACAAATGCAGAACAAACCCAGGCTTCAATGGCTGATAGGAACTGGGTATGACCTGGGGGAATCCAGGGTTAGTCTCTGAGGAGCAGAGAACATAGCATGACCTAACAAAATAATCAAGAAGGTAAGTGGAGGGAAAAGCAATAAAAGACGGCATAAGAAAGCAAAATGAGATTATTCCAGGTTCAATCCAGCCTGCAGTAGAATGTCCAAAGATAGTCATTATTGAATGAACCCCATTTCTCTATTTATCAGTAAGGAAAGTGTCTTTCGCTGCTTATCTTACCCACCTACCTTGATAGAGTTTGACATTATAAGATGTTATTATTTTAACTATTTTCAAATTCAGAAGAATTTTGGTTACACATGAGAAAAAATCATGCTCAAATTGGTTTAAGCAAAAATTAAATAAAATAATAAAATGTAGTTACTTTATTGAAAAGTTCAAGAGCAAATGGTTTCAGACCCAGTTAATCCCTCTCAAATGGCTCTAATTATGTTAGCACTTTCTCTCTTTCTTTCTTTTCTGTTCCTTTATCTCTGATTTTTATTTCTGGTTCTATCTCTTTCTATCTTTCTCAGTCCTACTTTCCTTTCTATCGACATTATTCTCAAGCAGGCCTTCTCCACAAGGGGCCTCTTACAACCACAGCTCCCATTACTCTTATAGCTGTTAATTCAAGTAGAAATAGACATTATCTTTCCCAAAAATGCTAACAAAAGACCTGCATTGAGTCCCGTCAGACCAATCTAAGTCACCTGCTCATCCTGGCACCAAGCACAGTGGCCAGGGAATGGGATATATTGATTGGCCATCAATGTTCCCCTGGAGCTGAAAGGTGGGTCAGCCCCTGCCAAAGCCACGGACTAAATGCAGAAGAGGAATGTTCTCTAAAGGAAAGGAGGGGAATGGATGTTAAGCAAACAGAAATAACAGTCGTGTCTTACAAAGACCAGCGGAGCATTTTCAAATGTAATAAGGCCCCATTTAAAGCACTCGGGCCTTGATATTGGCCATCAGGATATATAGCAAAGCACTGTGGAGTCTTGAAGGAGGATGAAGCAATTTGTTCTCTTTGGAATTGGATGGAAGGTGTTCTGCAAACCTTCATGGAAGAGGTTCTCTGAGCTGGGGCTTGTGAAAGGAGTAGGGGTGGGACAGAGGTAGTCAGTGCTCACAGAATACGCGTGCACTCTCTGACTATTCCCAGCCTCATTTGCAGTTAGTTGGGAGCCATACAGGCTTTGAATGGAAGTGACAAGCTTCCAGGCAAAGACAATTAAAGACCCATGTGTCTCATCCATTTCTCTCTCCTTTTGGCAGAGTTGGTGGATGTTGACATTGTAGAGACTTATGATAGAATCCTTGGATCACTGGAAGAGAGCCTCCCAGCAACACTGTTCTTTGCAACAGTGAAAAAACTCTGTTATGGTAAGTTATTGAAATTTAGGGTTCAGATAAAAATTGCCATAGATTGCCTGCTTTCTGTCTGGAGTCCTGTCCCATATACAGTAAACTTTATAAATTTGGTAAACTTCATCTAAGCAGGTTTGCTCTACTCTATATGTCTGTATTTCTCCTTAGACCATGAGTGAGATATCAGGTCATTGTGGTGATGGGATGGGCACATGAAAGCCAATGAAAATGTACAAAACCTTCTCAGGCTTAGCTCAGAACTGATGCACTGTCCTTTCTGCTCTTATGTCACTAGCCAAAGCAAAAGTACATGGCCAAGTTGAAACTCAAGGGGTGGAGAAATGCACTCTGCCCATGACAAATGGTAGGAATCTAGAGAAGGTAAAGATTCGGTACCGATAATTCCATCTACCCCATAGGTATTTTATGTTATGAGAACTCATGAAAGCCTCAGAAGACATCTATGGGGAATGTTAAGGTTCTACAGAACTATGAAATCAAAGACAACTACCCCCACCCTTGAGAATTTTCCTCGTTCAGGAAGCTCAACGGCTACACCTGTCTCTCTCAACGTCTTCAGCCTTCTCTGCCCAGCAATACACATGCTGTTAAAAGCCCTCCACCGATCAGGAGTCTGTGTCTTTATTGATCCTGTTGACAAGTAAGGAGATGTAAATAGGCCATAAGGAAAGCTGCTTTTTCATTTGCACTACTTCATTTGTTTTGTATTTATAAGATATAAAGCCTGGGAAAGCTATAAATAAGAGGCTAGAAACAGCTTGAGGGGTTGGTGAAGGAGTCACAAATCACCAGAGTTACCTCTTCATCTATACCCTGATGTAGAACCTTTGTAATTGCCAAAATATATTTATCTCTGCTCAGGCTACACTATTTGTATATAAGAAGCTAAAACTAAGAGATCTCAACTTTCCTAAAATTTCTACAAAGTTTCTTATGGATCAGCTCAAACCTGTTTAAAGTGGATGTAACTATTTCTTTCCCTGCCTGGGGCAAAGTTGACCACGCTAGTGCTTCTGTTTAGATGTGTTTCCATGTGTCCTTTTTCTCCTTTCAGTATTATGTACGGTAAGGCTTGTAAGTGAGCCAGAGTGTGAGGTGAGGGTTCAGGCCCACCAGTGTATTTACCCTGATATAAATTCTTAGCAATTGATTGCCTTCATGATTTATAGCATAAATTGGGAGGTTATGGGGAAGTAACAAGTGTTGCCTCCAAAACATCTCACTTAAATATATCTAAGATTATCTGAAACAAATTTATTGACCTTCTCTATTAGAAAACAATTCACTTTCAGGAAATTGAGCGGCTGTTGAGGATCTGAGAGGACAAGAAGCACATTTCGTTGGAAAGAGCAGGCTGGATGCCAGAAGTTGGATTTGGTAGAAGGAAGAAGGGGGAGGAGGGCTCTTTCTCAATGGACAGAACTTGGATGTGGATCAGCTGTGGGGCACACTGAGAAGGGCAGATGGACTTATGACAAGAAAGAACCACAAATTCAAACAAAACATGACAGAAATAGATTGTGCTTTCCTCATCATGTTGCTTAAGCCTCACCCTGAAAAGCAGATTGACACTAAAAGTTAGCCTTGATTGAGGAGTTGCTCTAAGCCAGACACTGCATGAAGTGTGTTACGTGCCCCATCTTCTTATCCTTTACAGATGCTATTATCATCCCATTTTCAGATCAAGAAACAGAGGCTTGTGAGGGGGGGAGTAGCTTGCCCAACGTCCCACGCTAGTAAGTAGCAATGGTGTGAGAGGTAGGAATGGGCACCAAGATTTAACCACAGCTGTCTGACTCTTACCTCAAGCAAGTAATCACTCTACTGCATGTCTTTAGTTCTCTTGAAAGAAATGGACTGACCTGGCCACTGGGATGCTAAGAAAGACCAAATGAGAAAAAGCAAACAACAACTACCAAAGAAAATGCCAAACAAATAATGAGAGAGAAAAATGGCTGAACTTGAAGTCAGGAAATCAGTGTTTTAGTCCTGGCTCTCCCATTTAATTATTTGAAAGACAAGGCACAGATTCTCTGGGCCCCAAAGTCTTCCACAAAAAGCTTGCAAACAGAGTAACAGGATATTGAGTGAGACTTTTTGTGTTGCTCAGAACTGAGGACAGGCTACAAAGTGGAGAACAAAGAGGCATCAAGTACCCTGCATTCTAAAGACAGCCATGACTTATTGGGGCCAGGTATCCACTCCAGGGATTACTAAGAGGCAGGCAAACAATCTTAATATCTCCAACTATCAGCTGTAATATCCTTTCAGCATCCCTCCCATTCCCTTCCGCATTCACCATTTCCACATACTTTTTCAGTTTTCTACAAAAAAACCCTTGCAACTCTGCCTGTGAGCTTTCTGCCTTCATAGGAACATGTTCAGCCTGCGCATCAAGTAGTCTAAAAGTACAGAGAGCTATTATTTATTCCAGGAGCAGTCAACTCTTAGCCAAGATGGAAAGGAATTGATAGGGAAATAAACCAGCAGCCTTTCCTACAGGATATACCTCCATGAATTGTCACCTGCTTTCACTCATTCAGAAATATTACTGTATATGCTCTGAAAACTCCTTAACTTAGCTATAATAGGATTAACTAAGCTGTTCTTTCAAGTAACCCTAAATCTCTATAACTTACACAACAGAGGTTGTGTCACCTGTGCAAAGATCAATGTGGTTGGAGTTTGACCTTGATGTGCTACAGTTTCAACACATAGCTTCTCTAGACTCTGCCAAAGGGAAAGAGAGAAATGGAAGGCTTAGAAGCTGATAACTTTCCATTCAAAGCCCATTGGCCAGAAGTAGTTATGTATTTACAACCTAACTGTCACACCCTTACTCTTTCTTCCAGCCCAGATCAAAGAGTGCCTCCTCCAGGAAGACTTGCACAACCTCTCCTGCCCTCTTCCAAGGAGAACAAATAGCGTAATTCACATTTATGTTTCCCGCAGCACTTTGATATATGTCTCTAATTTATGCTTCTCAGATTGCTTTGTAATTTTGCTTCCCCAAACTTATTTTGTGAGCCCCATAAAGGCAAAAATCATGCTTGTTTATTTCTCTAGCCCCCATCACAGTGCCAGCGAAGTAGTAGGGTTTAATAAATGTGAGTGAATGAATAAATGAAGTATGGCTTCATAAATAGCTATGACCTTGCCAGTTTTCTGCCGTGTCTGATCATAAGGGCATGTAATCAGCATCTCCATAAAGCCGTCCTTCACTCTTCTGATGTGGAAATGCTCCTTGAATACATTTCTCCTTCTGGGAATGGCAAGGAACCAAAGTCAAGGAAATAGCAGATAACAGTAAAACCCAGGATTAGAAGCCTTGAGTTAGTACAGCAGAACTCAGATGCCAAGCACAGGTCAGGAATAAACCCTGGACCTTCAGGCATAAAACTTGCCCTCCAGGATGGCTATGTTCCAGCCCCCACCGGACACACAGAGTGCCCATCAAAGCCCCTAGGACAGCTGGCATTACCCAAACCACAATCCAAACCTACACAAGAGATGAGCTGAGCCAAGCTGATCCTCAACTGGCAAGAATGAATGAAGGAAGGACCCAGAGATTTCTCAGCGGAAGAGCCTCTGAAAAAAGTAAAAAAATGTAAGCTTCCTAAGATTCATCACTCTAGCCATCTGCTGTGACTTTTCCATTCAGACCAGCAACTGTGGGAATTTCAGCTTTGACTATAACAATTGAGAAATTAACTGAGGGTTTATAAGTAAGTCCTGACTCAGGCCCCTTGTTAGTATTCTTCAAGCCTTCCGGGAACTGCTGGTCTAGCCTAGGTGCTTACTGTTTGGGGTAATCCCCACTGAGGAAGGGGTCCTCACTGCCCTGCCCTTGTTACTGCCATCCTTGCCACCTCTCTGGTATCAGACCTGATACTTGCTGGGACTCAGCTTGTCCCCCCCACCCACCCCCCCAAAAAAAACCCCCATAAAACAGGTTATACCAAGACAAGATTTGAGAGAAAGATGGAGAGGATAGGAATGTGAGAACCAGAATAGAATATTAAAGCACAGTAGTGCTTTGTGCTCTGGCCAAAGCAGGACCACCCCCAGGGTACATGGAGTTCCTGATGATACAATTTATACAACTTGAGTCACCCACAGTTAGCAAGTCAGCACTATTCTATCTGTCCTCACCTGATCCCGCAAAAGACATACTGCTCTCTCCAGTGTGAGCTACCTCCTTGTCAGTGCCCTCCTGGAACTGAGCCCCCCGAACACCCCTTAAGCACAAGTCTCAGAGCTTTTCAGGGCATCTGGTCCATTCCTCATGGGGGTTAGAGGGTCAGAGGGAGCCCTGGAAATCATGATCCGCTCTGGACCCAGGGCATCCGCCCCAGATGGCACGGCCCTGGGGGTTGGCTATATCATTTGGACGGACCACTGCGAAATGAAAAGGTAGAACACCTTGTTTAAAAGTGATTCATAATTTCAAGGCAGTGACAGTGGAGTATTAAACCCAGGGCCTTTCTGAGCACGGGGCTCTACGTTACTTCCCCGGGGGGCAGCCGACGGCACTAGCCCTGACTGCAGTCTCAGCTGGTGCCAAGCATTAAAGGGCAAGAAGACGCTCCAAATGTGAGGCCCCCTCGAACATGAGGGCGGAGATAAGGGTCATACCTGCCAAGATTTTAGAGGTAAGGGGCAAGATTTAGTCAAAGTGATTTACCACTTTTGGTCCCCAAATCTCAAGAAACTCATAACAGAAAATGGCTAAGTAATGGCGAGGCATTTATCCAGTAGAATATTACACAGTCACCAAAAATCATGTTCAAAGGGATATCTAGTAATACAGGGCAAAATTATTGCAATATAATATCAAGTGAATTAAATATAATCACAAGAATGTGAATATGTACATATAGAAAAAAATAGTTTTAAATAGAGTATAATTTCAACAGTATAATTGTACAATCCAGGTGGAAATACTAAGGTGATATTTTTTATCTTTTTTATATTTTCCTATGATTCAAAATTTCTTCTGTGAACAAATAGGGATTTTATAAGGAAAATAAAGTCTTAAAACTATTAGTGAAAAATAGCTACAAATTATAGCTATATATGGTACCTCATGGTATCTCACTTTTGATGTGTTATAGAAAAATTTTATTATGAAGCTTTATGAGAAGCTAACTCTATGCTATTCAGAGTGTTCTCTAATCCTAAATTGTAGAAAAAGTACAGTATTACTTTACATAATAGTGATTTCTGTAATCCATTTTGACATGATAATATTACACACTAAAGGAAACATATTTTTAGTTTTTCCAAGCCAATTTACCTAATGTCACCTCTCCTCTCCTGTTCCTTGAAAGGGGTTGTTACTGCTTTAGATATGTCATTGAGGGTAATTAAGGACCTGCAAGTCACGTGATACAGATGTAGCAAAGCAAAAAATTTACAAGATACACTAGAATTTTAACTTCCTGTTTCTTCTTTCTGGCCTTTATTTCCTCCTGATCTCTTTTACTCCATTACCACAAAACTCTTAGATGAGAGGATGCCTTAGTTTGGGGCTGCTAGAATAGAAATATTATAGACTGGGTGGCTTTAACCACATTTATTTCTTACACTTAGGGAGGCTGCGGAATCTAAGATGAGGTCCAGTGTCTGGTGAAAGCCTGTTTCCTGCTTGTAGACAGCTGCTTTCTTACAGTATCCTCCACTGCAAAGGACGGGGAGCAGATGGAGAAGAGTGAAGGAGAACTAGCTCTCCATCTTTTCTGATAAGGGCACTAATCCCATCGTGATGACTCCACCCTCATGACCTCATTAACTCCCTCCCAAAGGCCTCATCTCCAAATACCATCAAACTGGGTGTTAGGGTTTCAACATGTGAATTGTGTGGGGGTGGGGGTGGGTGGGAGTACAAACATTCTGGCCATCAGGAGATGAAAAGGAAATTGGTTTTTCCAATTAAAGGTTACTCATTCTCTGTTAATTTAAAGAAGTCTCTTTCAGGTTTTCTCAGAATAAACTCAAATTTTCTGATGCCCTTTATTCCCAAGAGATGTGGAGGACTTCCTGAGAGATAATCAGAATATCAATTCCTCCGGATACTATCCACCTAATCTTTGGAATAAGCAGAAAATGAGAATGAAGAGTATATCAAATACTTTTGCGGACGTCAGCTTTGACATTGCCCCAGGGGCCTATTTGAAAGAAAGTATAAGAAATAACCCTAAATGTGACTTTTGTTTTATACAGGGACAGTGAGGACATGGTATCAATCAGGAAAACCCATTAGATACATTTCTCTAAGGTGTTTATGAGAAATAATTTGTTTAGTTTTATGGATACATTGACCATGGAAAGGATCACATTTTTCCTCTCTGGTAGGAAGCTCAGAGCCAAATTTATAGGTTATTGTTAAAAAGGGCACAATTTATTCACTAGTCTTACATTTGGTTCAACTGACTTTTCCTTCCTTTACTTTTCCTTAGTCCCAGTTTTCTCACTACTTATGGTAATTTTTGTCTTAAACTCTGTAAAAGCCACCTCAAAATTGCTTTGAAACAATGAAGCCCTCCTTAATATCTAGCACCCTCATAGTTACAGAAACTGCAAATATTCTGTATCATAGGACCTTCTTGTAGATATTACAATTAAAACCTGTTTTGTTTTGTTTTATAAAGATTTATTTTTATTGTTTTTGACAGAGAGCGATATAGAGACAGAGACAGAGAGGAGGGAGAGGGCCCAGAATAGCCTCCATAGTTGCACACCATTCGTTTTTCCACATAGTTTCATTCCACAGGTGGGTGTGGGGCTACACAGGGCAGGAACTGGGCCAGGGTCTCACCCCGGTGAGAACTGAACTGGAGGCACTCCCCAGTTCAGCATATGGGTCCACACAGGCTGGGGCCGGGGCCGGGATTCGATCCTCGGTCCTCGGGACTGCAAAGTGAGCACTTAACCCACTGCACCATCCTGGCTTCCCCTAAAAACTGTTTTAAAACATGAATGTCTCATTCAATGGACTGTATTTATTAACAGCATAAAATATCTCTTACTATTTGGCACCTCACATATAATAGGCAATTGAAAAACATTTGCTTATGTGAATGAGTGAAAGGATGAGGAAATACTTTGAAAATGATTGAAAAATGTGCAAAAGTGACTGACAATGTGGTGTTCATTGTACATGACAGTTAGCTTTAAAATATTGTGATAATTTTATCATAAGATAGCACTATAAAAAATAGAATGAGATTTTAACATCAGATTTTTTCAGTGCTATCCACAAAATCTTGTTCTGCAAAGTGACTGATTGGAAACATGTTTGATGCTCTTTATTCATTGTGAATGCAACAGTGTGGCTCCAAGACGTAGGTCCTATTGAGTAAGAAGATCTTCTGTCAATTTAAAGATTTTTTTCTTCAAGTCACAAAGTCTTTAAGCTAAATTCTTTAGAGTTTCAGTGAACGCAAAACTAGAAAATCTTTTCTATGGGGAAACTAGCACAGTCTAGAAGTATGAATTATACTCAGAACCCCTTGAGTGACTCTAAAAGCCACCCACCCCCTCAGTAAACCCCAAACCCAAAGCCAAGGCTTTTGAGCTCTGTGGGATTCATAAAGGATTCCATAATCTTAATCACCCTGACAACAGAACATGTCTCCTACATTTTCACAGTACTTTACAGCTTCCAAAACTCTTTACCTGGTACCTACTTACTATGTGCCAAGCGCTAGGGTAATCACTTCACGTACATTTAGCAGAAGTAACATGGACATTAACAATCGCTCCTTCTCCTATAGCAAAAGAGAGACTCCCAAGATCCCTTCATGGGGAGAAGATAATGGGTAGGGATGAAAAGGAGGAAACAGATAGGCAAGTTATTCTGTGTTAAGAAAAAAGACAGAAAAAACCATAGGGATGGTGTCAGAAAGTGAGGAGCTCAAACATCAGAAGGGGACATGAGAGACTTCAGAAGGGTGTGAGGGAAGAAAAGAGAAGAAGGCTGTGTGGAGCAATAGAAGAAATGTCTAAATGTGACAGGAGTTTCAGGATGTGGCATGCCATGTAATCCTTTCATGAAATCTACAGTAAAAATGTGTAAGGAGTTTCTACCTACAAACATAAGGGAGGTGTGTAAGGAGTTGGAGTACTTAAACATACCCAGGTTATACGCGTGATCTCTTTCTCTCCTTATAAAATTCATTACTCTAGACCAGGTGTCAGCAAACAATGGTCCATCATCGCAATCTGGCCAGCCTGGTTTTGCAAATGAAGTTTTAACAGAACACAGACACACCCATTCATCTTAAGTATTTATCATGGCTGCTTCTATGCTATAATGGCAGAAGTGAGTGGTTGGGACAGAGTTGAGACCCCCATGGCTGAAAAAGCCTATATTTACTTTCTGAACCTTTACAAAAAGTTGGCCAACTCCTGCTCTCAATTCCTAAATAAGAAATATAGAAGAATTAATGAAAGAAAAAATATGTTATCAGTCAGGGTAATGGTGTTGGGGAAATTTAGTCAGCAAACGTGAGCTAAAGATATAGTCACCATTTCCTGGGCCAAGCTTCCCCCTCCATAAAATGGGATTAATAATGCATGCTTCACAGATTTGTAAGGAGGTTCAAATGTGAAAATCACTTAATAAAACATGCTTGTAATTCATAAACATTAGAGAAATGTCAAGTCTTGCTGATAATGGTTCACAAGTGGCTCACAATTTGTAAATAATAAACATTACAGGTACTGGTGGTGTATATATCACCCACCAGGACATCATTGGACATAAAGGGACTAAACAAAGGCCCTGTAAAACTTCTTGAAAAGAAACTTGCCCTGTCTATTAAAACTAGAATGATCAGTATAACACTTTTTGTCTCAAAAGTTCCTATCAAGAGTTTAGTTTTAAATTTTCCTCTGTGAGCAATTTCCATGCCTATGAAGCCTGTCAATTATAAAATTCATGCACACATAGGAATTGCACCAGGTCAAGGAATAAACATCAGAAGGCAATATACTTGTAAAGAAAGGTTGATGTAAAAGCAATGAAAATGAAGTCCTTACAATGACTTAACCATGAGAAGTTTATAAACATTTTAGTCTTTCAATAATAAAGGGTGTTGATGTTCATAATTTCTTCTAATCTCATATTTATCTTTTCTCAGGGAATTCTTTCAAATGGAGGAGGAGTGGAGCAAATCATTAAAAACTATAAATCATCTTTTAGTGCCATGAATAGTGGTTCCCAAAAATGGTCGCTCATCAGAATCATCTGAGAATTATTAAAAATTCAGATTCTAAGTGTACTCAAATCAACCAAATCAAAATCTGGGGGAAGGGAGGACTCTAGTCATTTTTAGTTTTTAAAAAGTGCTCAGATTATTCTTTAACAGCCAGTTCAACACCAGACTGGAAATGCTTTAGGGAGCAACTCCTTCAAACAGCAGTATGTGGCATGTCCTCATTATAATGAGCTGACCTTGTGCTGCTGAAAGCATTAATGGTTCATAGAAAAGACAAAGGTCAGAAAGTAAGCTAAAAATTAATACACGAGCTACCTATAATTATATTAAAGTGCGTAAAAGATCATAGTAAAATGAGAGGCAATTCATACTCGTGGATAAGATGATTTACTTCACAAAGATGTTAATTCTCCCCAAATACATTTCCAATTATTATTCTTAAATTTATATTAAAAGTGTTCATGAATAGCTAAATCAATTTTGACCTTCAAGAGAAAATATGAGGAGGGGGCTGGCCTAACAAATATTGAGACCTACAATAAAAACATAGTATTTGAAAGTAATATGGTACCTGTACTGGAACAGACAAACAAGCCTATGGAAGAGAAAAGACAGTCCAGAGACATTCCCATGTTTTATTGGAAATGTTTGTACAACCCAAATCCATGGGAAAGAGACAGCCTGTATAATAGATGAAGTTGGGAAATTGGTTCACTATAAGCAGGAAAATAAAACTAGGTTCCTACTTAACACCACATACAAGATAGACCTAGGTGGATTAACATCCTAGATTTGAATGGTTGAAGTAGTGTATTTAAAAATGTCAGAGGACATGTTTAGGATTTAATGGTGAGGAAGGTCTTCTTAAACTAAACCCCCAAAGCACAATCAGGCTGAAATTAATGAATTTAATTTCATCAAAATTAAGGGTATCAGTTCAAGGAAAGAAATTATGGACAAAGTTAATAGACATATGACACTCTGAGAGGATATAGTTGCCATATCTAAAACTGTAAAGGAATTAGTACACAGATGTTTGTTTAAAAAAAAACAAAGGAGGAGAGAGAGGAGGGGGGAGGGGGGAGGGAGGGGCGGGAAAGGGAGAAGGGGAGGAGAAGGGGAGGGGGAAGTGGAAGAATAGAGGGGAGGGGAGGCGAAAAGAAAGCTTTTGCATACAAAGAAGAAAATTTCACAAACCCCAATAGCAAAAAATGGGCAAAAGATTGAATATGCAATTATTAGAAAAGAACACACAGAGTCTCATAAACACATAAAGAGCTCAAACTAATTAATAATTAGTGAAGGCAAATTATAACTATGAGATGTCACTTGATACCATCAGATTGGCAAAAATCAGATACCAAGATGATGACAAACATTGACAATGTGTGACTATAGGAATTTTCATGCAGCCCTCTTGAAACGATGTATCTCCGTGTAATCAAGTTTAGTCAGATCCTATGACCCAACTTTCTAGCTCCTGGGAATGTTTCTGAGAAATTCCCACGCAGGTCAGTAAGGGTACGGTAGCCTCCACTTATCTGTGGTTTTACTTCCTGTGGTTTCAGTTACTGGCGGTCAACTTCTCTCCAAGAATGGCAAATGGGAAATTCTGGAAATGAACAATTGGTAAGTTTAAATTGTGCACTGCTCCGAGTAGCAAGCTAAAATCTCATGTGGCTCCGCTCCATATCGCCCAGAATGTGAATCACCTCTTGGTCGGGTATATCCAGCCTTAGTCATGTAGTAGCCGTCTCAGTTACAGATCAATTATTAAGAGTGAGAGAGAGAGAACACATTCATATAACTTCTATTACAGTATATTGTTATTGTTGTTCTATTTTATGATTAGTTGTTGTTCATCTCTTACTGTGCCCAATTTATAAATTAAACTTTATCATAGGTATGTACGTATCAGAAAAACATAGCATATACGGGGTCTGGTTTGGTATGATCTGTGGTTTCAGGCAGCCACGGGAGCTCTTGGAACATATACCCTGTGGATAAGGGGGGACGACTACACATGTGTGAAAATATTCATGACAGCATTGCTTATGGTGATGGAAAGTCCAACACTAGAAATTGTATTAGTTCAATGTGGTATATTACGCAAGAGTTAGAATAACAGGCAGATACACGCAAAGGCACAGGGAAAATTTTAAAAACGCTGAACATAAAAAGAAAAACAGTGAAATCTATAATAATGCTATTCATGTAAATAAAAACCCCACATTCAAAAACAACACCACATATATGAATAAAATGTACACATCAATCATTCAAACATTGTTGATTATAGGTGGGTGAGAAAAATGAGAGAGGGAATGGGGAAAAAAGAAAGGAAGGGAGAGAGGGAGGAAAAGGCAGGAGAGAGTGGAGGGAAAAATAAGGAAGGAAGATAAGGACTTCACCAATGATAATAATATGCCAATAAATGAGAAATGTAAATAAGTGAACTCTCTGATTCGGAGGGCCAAAAAAAAGAGGAGAAAAAATGAACATCCTAAAGCCTAAGCCATTTTAAATAAAGGTAAATGTTAGTTCTTAGCAAGTACAAACGGTGTGTGAGTGCCCAGTCCTGTGAGTGTCTTCAGCCTGGACCACTGAATTCGCTAGGAAGGCTCAGGTAGTTAGTTGTCTCAAACTCCTTGCCCACTGGCCTTAGAGCTAGATCCCTATCTTTCATCCCTCTGTTTGTGAATAAATATATACATTATTCTTGTTCTTTTAATTCTGTAACCTCTTCAGAGCAGTTAAAAATTATGTTAAAAACTCATTAACTTTGACGAGATATTGATGATGCCAGCGGTTAATTACGAGCCAGCTGGTGTTATGGCAAGAATTAAAAAGTTAGATATTAGAAGTTTGTTTAAAAAAAAAAGCCACACTGCATTTGCTTGCAGAATTGTTTAGGGATTGTTGAAATAATGTCACTCATTGATGACCTTACAAAATAGGCCAAGAAGAGATCCGTAGACCAACAGACCAAAGTGCCTCCTTCATTACAGCATTGGCGTCTTCCAGATTCTCCCTCGCTGAGAAAATAAAAAGTCAGGGCGATAAATTCCCATGCTGCATGGTGTTAATTGATTGCAAGCTGGGGTCAGAAAGACATTTCTCCCCAAGGAGTACTCCTGCACAATTTCGAGGCACTGCAGGAGTTCCAACATGCCTAAAAAGCATTAAGCAGTGGTCACTGTCAAGTACCAAGTAGCAAAATTTAGTCTGCTTTCAGTTTGTGCTCACAGGGAAGTGCAGGACTATTCAGGGGTCCCCATCTCCTCATGAATGAAGGTTTTAAATCAGCCTATCACCCAATGAGGTCTTTCGTTTTGTAGCCAAAACAGGAACATTTTTTGAAAGAAAAAATAGATGTTCAGATATAGTCGTGGTTTTTTAAAGATTTAATTTTATTGTTTTTGACAGAGAGAGAGATACAGAGACAGAGACAGAGAGAAGGGGGAGGGCCCAGAACAGTCTCCACAGTTGCACATCATTGGTTTTTCCACATAGTTTCATTCCA
>PVKE010016045.1:0-32554 GCA_004027555.1 Craseonycteris thonglongyai
TCCATGTTGCCAGAAATGACTGTATTTCATCATTTCTTATCGCTGAGTAGTATTCCATTGTGTAAATGTACCACATCTTCTTTATCCAGTCATCTATCGAAGGGCATTTTGGTTGTTTTCATGTTCTGGCCACTGTGAACAGTGCTGCGATGAACATGCGGGTACAAACATCTTTAAAGATTAAGGTTTTCAGGTTTTTGGGGTAGATGCCCAGTAGTGGGATGGCTGGGTCATATGGTAATTCCATTTGTAATTTTTTGAGGAATCTCCATACAGCCTTCCATAGTGGTTGTACCAATTTACGTTCCCACCAGTAGTGTATGAAGGTTCCTTTTTCTCCACAGCCTCTCCAGCACTTGTTATCCCTTGTCTTGTTGATTATAGCCATTCTAACAGGTGTAAGATGGTATCTCATTGTGGTTTTTATTTGCATCTCCCTAATTGCTAGTGAAGTGGTGCATTTTTTCATATATCTGTTGGCCATATGTATAGCTTCACGACAGAACTGTCTGTTAAGGTCATCTGCCCATTTTTTAATTGGATTGCTGGTTTTTTTATTGTTGAGTTGTACAAGTTTTTGTATATTTTTGATATTAGCCCCTTATCAGAGGCATTGTTTGCAAATATTTTCTCCCAGTTGGTTGGTTGCCTCTTTGCTTTGTTGATGGTTTCCTTCGCAACACAGAAGCTTTTTAGCTTGATAAGGTCCCATTTGTTTATTTGTGCTTTTACTTCCCTTGCCAATGAGGTCAGATTCATAAAGTCCTCCCTGAATCCCAGGTCCATAAGTTTAGTGCCAATGTTTTCTTCTATGCAATTTATTGTTTCCTTTCTTATTTGGAGGTCTTTGATCCATTTTGAGTTAATTTTGGTATATGGTGAGAGATCGCAGTTCACCTTCAGCCTTTTGCGTGTGGTTTTCCAATTTTCCCAGCAACATTTACTGAAGAGGCTTTCTTTTCCCCACTGTATATTTTTTGCTCCTTTATCAAAAATAATCTGTCCATAAATTTGTGGGTTTATTTCTGGGTTTTCAATTCTGTTCCATTGGTCCATTGGTCTGCTTTTCTGCCAGTACCAAGCTGTTTTGATTACTGAGGCTTTGTAGTACATACAAAAGTCAGGCACTGAAATGCCCCCAGCTTTATCGTGTTTTTTAGGATAGCTTTTGCAATTCATGGTCTTTTGTGGTTCCATACAAATTTGATGATTTATTTAATCTATGTCTTGTAAGAAAGACTGTGGGATTTTGATGGGAATGGCATTGAATCTGTATATTGCTTTGGGGAGTATGGCCATTTTAACTATGTTAATTCTTCCAATCCATGAACATGGAATGTCTTTCCATTTCTTTGTATCCTCTTTAATTTCTTTTAGGAGTGTCTTATAGTTTTCAGTGTATGAGTCCTTCACATTCTTTGTTAGATTTATTCCTAGGTATTTCATTTTTTTGTTTGCAATGGCAAAGGGAATGGATCTTCTCATTTCACTTTCTGAAGTTTCATTGTTGGCATACAAAAATGCAGTTGATTTTGAAACATTGATTTTGTATCCTGCAACTCTACTGTATTTGTCTACTATTTGTAATAGATTTCTGATAGAGTCTTTAGAGTTTTCTATATAGAGGATCATGTCATCTGCAATGAGTAACAGTTTAACTTCTTCTCTCACGATTCTAATACCTTTTATTTCTTTCTCTTGTCTGATTGCTCTGGCTAGAACTTCTAGTACTATGTTGAACAGCAGTGGTGACAGGGCGCATCCCTGTCTTGTTCCTGATTTTAGGAAAATAGGCTTCAGCTTTTCTCCACTCATTATAATATTTGCTTAGGGATTGTCATATATGACCTTAATTAAGTTGAGGTACTTTCCTTTAATTCCCATTTTATTCAGTGTTTTTATCATAAATGGGTGTTGTATCTTGTCGAATGCTTTTTCTGCATCCATTGAGATAATCACATGGTTTTTATCCTTTGTTTTGTTTATGTGCTGATTACATTGATTGATTTGCGTATGTTGAACCATCCTTGTGCCCCTGGGATGAATCCCACTTGGTCATGGTGAATAATATTTTTAATGCATTGTTGTATTCTGCTAGCTAAAATTTTATTTAAGATTTTTGCATCAGTGTTCATCCATGAGACTGGCCTATAGTTTTCCTCTTTGGTATTGTCTTTCCCAGGTTTTGGTATTAGGGTGATATTAGCTTCATAGAAAGAGTTGGGTAGTACTGCCTCCTCTTGAATTTTCTGGAGTAGTTTGAGGAGGATTGGCATTTGTTCTACTTTGAATGACCGGTAGAATTCACTGGTAAAGCCATCTGGTCCAGGCCCTTTGCCTTTGGGCAATTTTTGGATAATTGTTTCAAGTTCTGTACTGTTGATTGGTATATTGAGGTTATCCAAATCTTCTTGGTTCAGTTTAGGTAAACTATATGTTTCCAGAAATTTGTCCATTTATTCTAAGTTGTCAAATTTGTTAGCATAGAGTCTTTCATAATAATCTCTTATGATTGTTTGTATATCTGTAGCATCAGTTGTAATCTCTTCCCTATCGTTCCGTATTCTGCATATATGAGATTTTTCTCTTTGTCCTTTGGTGAGCCTAGCCAGTGGTTTGTCGATTTTATTGAGTTTTTCAAAGAACCAGCTCTTTGTTGCATTAATTTTATCTATTGTTTTTTTATTCTGAATTTCATTAAGTTCTGCTTTGATTTTTATTCATTCTTTTCTTCTGCTGGCTTTGGGGGACCTCTGTTCTACTTTTTCTAGCTCTATAAGATGTGAGGTAAGGGTGTTTACTTGTAGTTTTTTTTGTTTCTTGAGATAGGCCTGTAATGATATAAATTTCCCTCTTAATACTGCTTTTGCTGTGTCCCAGAAATTCTGGTACGTCGTGTTTTCATTGTCATTCGTTTCTACAAAAGTTTTAATCTCTTATTTAATTTCCTCTTTGATTCAGCTACTTTTTAATAGCATGTTGTTCAATCTCCAGGTATATGTGGTTCTCTCTGCACTTGATCTTTTGCAATTGATCTCAAGTTTCAACACTTTGTGGTCTGAGAATACACTTGGTATGATTTGGATGCCCTTAAATTTGGTGAGGTTGGACTTAAATCCCAGGATATGGTCTATCCTTGAAAATGTTCCATGTGCACTAGAGTAAAATGTATAGCTCTTTGTTGTAGGATGGAATCACCTGTAAATGTCAATTATGTCTATTTCCTGCAATGTATCACTTAAGGCTCCAATCTCCTTATTTAGTTTCTGCTTGGATGATCTGTCCAATGGTGTCAGGGGGTGGTTAGATCCCCTACTATAAATGTATTTTTGTCAAATTCTCCTTTTAGATCTGTTAGTAATTGCTTTATAAATTTTGGTGCTTCCTGATTCGGAGCATATGTATTGATGAGTGTGATGTTTTCTTGTTGTATTGTCCCTTTTATCAAGATGTAATGTCCATGTTTATGTCGTATTATTTTTTTATCCTGATATCTTTTTCATCAGAAATCAGTATGGCCACTCCAGCTTTTCTCTGAGTGCCATTTGCCTGGAGTACTGTTTTCCATCCTTTTACCCTGAGTCTATGTTTGTCCCTGTGGCTGAAGTGTGTCTCTTGTAGGCAGCATATGGTTGGATTTTGTTTTTTAATCCAGTCTGCTACCCTGTGCCTCTCTATTGGTGAATTCAGTCCATTAACATTTAGGGTGATGATTGATATATAAGGATGTCCTGTATCCATTCCTTCTTTCCTTTTTATTCTTTTGTTATCCCAACTTTTCTCCAGTTATTTTGATTTCTCGATTCAGGTTGGATAGCCTCCTTTAGTATTTCTTGGAGTGCCGGTTTTGAGCTGGAGAATTCCCTCAGCTTCTGTATATCTGTAAAGGCCTTAATTCCTCCTTCATATCTAAAGGTTAATTTTGCTGGATAGTTAATTCTTGGCTGGAAATTTCTCTCTTTTAATATTTTGAAGATTGGGCTCCACTCCCTTCTGGCTTGCAGAGTTTCTGCTGATATGTCTGGTGACAGCCTGATAAGTTTTCCTTTGAAAGTTTTTTTTTGTTTTTCCCTGGCAGCCTTGAGGCTTTTTCCTTTGTCATTGATTTTTGTCATCTTCAGAACAATATGCCTTGGAGAAGATCTGCTAGAATCTAGGAAGTTCGAGCTTCTGGTTTCCTCTTGGATTTGGGGCTCTACTTCCTTCCACAGGTTAGGAAAATTTTCATCCACTATTTGTTTTAGTAGACTCTGAGAAGATTTCATCTTGCTTCCTTCTGGTACTTCTATTATTCTAATATTGTTCTTTCTGATGGAGTCAGAAAGTTCTTGTCGGGCTCTTTCATTTCTCTTGATTTTCCTTTTCCTTTCTTCTTTTCTCTGTGACATTTCTATGTTTGTATCTTCAATTTCACTCAACCTTTCCTCTAGATGGTCAGCCCTGTTTCCTATGCTGGTCAGTTCTTTTTTCAGCTCTTTCATGATGCCTTTCATTTCAATGAGTTCCTTTTAGTTTTGCTCTAGCTTCTCAATTTTGTTAGTAAAGTACTCATTTTGCTCAGAAAATTTCTTGTTGAGGTCATTTAACTGTGTCTGGGTACTTTGCCAGCATTGAGTGAGCTCTCTGAGTGTCTTTATTAATGCAGCCCTGAATTCTGTTTCACTTAGATTTGATTCCAAGTGTGCAAGGTCCTTTACTAAAGACGGCCCCGTATCTACTGGAGGGGTTTTGGATTCTGAGGTGTGCATTGTGTTTGATATGGTTCTTTTTGCTTTATGCTTGAGTCTGTTTTTTCTCTGGGGGTTTGCCTGTCAGATGGGCTTCTCTTTATTTTTTCTTTTGGGCTCAGTTTTTGGAGGAGGAAATTTTGGGAGAGGGTTGGGGGAAGCAGACACCTTCTGTGTCCTGGGGCACTTCAGGTTGCTGTCTTAGCTGTTAGATAGCAGAGTAGTAAAGGTGTGGCCAGGGGTGGGGGCATGTGAGTAGGAGCTAGGGCTTGCCTGAGACATGATAGCAGATTCCTCTTTCAGCAGGCGGGCTGGTGATTCAGTGTGGGTGGTGCGCAGGAGCTCTGGTCTTTCACTCCTCTGCCTGGCTGCCCCTTCTTCAATCGTATCTGTAAGCCATGCCCACAAGGCGGCATTTGGATGGGCTGGGGCTTGGCAGAGGCCCCGGACAGCCGTGCCGTCCCGCGCACAGGCAATGACATCGAGGTGACCTTGTCGGCAGCTCAGTTGCGCGCGTGGGCTGCAATACCCCAGAAGCCGAGTGGGTGGGACACCAAAAGCCCAGTTGCATGCTCGCGAGCAGGCAGCAGTGCTTCAGCGGCCCAGTGGGCAGGGCGCCGAAAGCCGGTCTTGCCCGCAGGCAGCGGCGCTGTGGCGGCATAGTGGGTAGCGCGCCAAAAGCCCTGTAGCGCGCTGGTGATCAGACAGCAGGCCGCGGTGGCCCGGTGGGCGGGGCGCCGAAAGCCCAGTTGTGCACTTGTGCTCTGGCAGCGGTGCCGCAGCGGCCTGGTTAGCGGGGCACCAAAAGCCCAATTGCACACTGGCAAGCAAGCAACGGTGTCGCAGAGGCCTGGTGGGCGGGGCGCTGAAAGCCCAGGTGCGTGCACGCAGTGGTGCCACAGCAGCCCATTGGGCGGGGCTCCAAAAGCCCTGTGCGCATAGTCCGCAGCTTGGACGGCAGCCGCTCTATGCCCCCGGCTCTGTTGAGACCGAAGGATTCACTCTAAGCATGTCTAATGCAGCTATACCCACTCAAGCCCCAGGCCTCACTCCAAGAGCCCTGTCTTCAGAAGAAACTCCTTCACAGTCAATCTCCTCCACAAATCAGGGGTGCCGAGCTGCCGTGGGCTGGTGCCCTGCTCTCACCCCACCCACTGGGAAGTGCAGCAGCCCTGTTCCACAGTCCCTGTTCCACTTTAGGCTCTGTGATCTGATTAGGGCACTGTGTGCTGTCCCTTGAGTTCAGATGTTAAATTGTCCACAGTCTTGTGGGGCTTCCACGCTCCCTAGGTCTCGGCTTCCAGCCTGTCCTCGATCCAGCTCCACTTTGACCGTAGTCCCCCGTCCCCCTTTGTTTTTGCGAGGCTCAGGCCACACTCCGAGTTTTTGTCCTCGAACCACTGCTTCCCTTTTCCTCTCCCGCTCTCCCCTTTTTTCTCTAACCTTTGTGTGTTGTTCTGCATTGTGTGGTTCTCTTAGTTGAGGTTTCTTCTCAGGGTTTCCCCTGTGGATTTCCCTGTTCACAAGGCCCTTCCCAGGCAGTTATTGGTGTTCTCCTCTCATGCCGCCATATTTGATCTCCCCCTCCTTCATTTCTAAAGGATAATTTTGCTGTGTAGATGATTCTTGGTAATGTCTCTCCTTTAGTATTTGAATACTTGATTCTACTCCCTTCTGGCTTGTAGAGTTTCTGTTGTGAATCTGGTTATAGTCTGGTGTGCTTTTCTTTATAAGTTATGGTGTTCTTTTTTTCTGGCTGTCTTGAGGATTCTTTATTTGTCTTTGACCTTTAACATCTTCAGTATAGTGTGCCTTTGAGACTGTCTGCTAGCATTTAAATAATGCTAGCAAATAAATTCCCGTAGGAATTTATATTTTAATGCTATCTAGGAGTCCTGTTTTTTTCTTGAGTTTGAGGTTCCAGTTCTTGCCATAGATTTGGGGACTTCTCATCTACTATTTGTCTGAACAAATTATCTGTACCTGTCTTGTTCTCTTCTCCCTCCAGAATACCTATTATTCTTATGTTATTTTTTCTACTGGCTCAGATAGTTCTTTTTTTTTTCATTATAAAAATAAAGTTTATTTATTTATTTATTTATTTATTTATTTATTTACTTTTGTTTTTAATTTAATTCGGGTGGCATTGGTTGGCAACAACTACATAGTTTCCAGGTGTACAACTCTATATTACATCATCTATGCATTGCATTATATGCTCACCACTGAATATCAGTTTTTCTTTTATCATCACATATCTGGTGCCCACTCAGATAGTTCTTATAGATATCTTTCATTTCCTTTAACTTTTAGGTCTCTCTCTCCCTTCTCTGACATTTAGAAATTTCTATCTTTGATTTCACTAATTTTTCCTCCATATGTTGAGTTTTGCTTCCTATGCTAGCTATTTTATTTTTCATGTATATTATTGTTTTTTCTTTTTATCCACAGAATTTCTGTTTGTTTCTTTTTTATAGATTCAATTTTCTTTCTGAGATCCCTTTGCTTCTTCTGTGTACTCCACTATTATCTTTGATCTCTTTGAGTATTTTCAGAATTGCAGTCTTGAATTCTGTGTCATTTAGCTCATATATTTCCATATCTTCAAGTTTCTTTTCTGGAGATTTTTAATGTTCTTTCTTAGCACATTTGTTCATAAGGGTATTCATTGTTGTTGGAACATTTCTTTTCCTTGACATGAGGACTTTTCTCTTGGTAAATGTGAAGAAATATTTATTTTACTTTCTAGCTGGTGTTGCTGCAATGTCTTATATTTAATCATAGTTATTTGATTTACTCACAGTGGGAGACTTCCTAGAAGGTGGACTTCTGTTTTACTCAGTCACTCTGGTCTCTGTATGCCTCCACTTTGGGAATATATGGTGGATGATGATATTCTTTGCTTCCACGATCCCATTGCAGTCAGAAACTGCCAAGCCTGTGCTTCAGTTTTCCTAAATCCTTCTGCTGGCTTCAATGGGAATAGTGTAGGTGGGGTTTGTTGTAAAAGGAGCAGGTCTGTTTGCATCACAGGGTAGGGGTGGCTTCCCTCTGTTGGCTTTAGCTGGAAGAGTGGGGGTGGGGTTTGTTGGTAAAAGCACAGGTCTGCTTGTGTCACAGGGTAATGGAGGCATCCCAGCAGCAGTTTACTGAATGCAGGCTCTGGGTGAGGTCTGCGGGGTGAGCCTTGGAACAGAGAAGGAGGAAGCAGTCAGACTCTGTGTCCAAGGCCACACAGTGCTCTGATTGGGGCCCCACCTCATCAAGGGCCACTCTGCATTTCAGCTGCAAGGATGCACCTGGTGCTGGCACTGCAGCTACCAGAACCCCTGCTTCCTGCTTTGGTTGCCAGCCTTATGCTCCACAAACCCTCACTTCTTACACCCATGCCAACCTTTGGCTTTTGCTGGTGCCTCATTCTGTGCTCCTGCACCATACTATGGCCACCCTCACCATGCCATGGCTGCTCCCACTGGGGCTTCTCACCACAGTCAGCCATGCCCACATTTTCTGTCCACCTCACATTCTGGCACCCTGCACCTCTGCCTTTGTTCATCCTAGGCCTCCAATGCCTAGAGTCATTGTGCACCTCAACCCATTCTCCCACACTCCTGCTTCAGTCAGTTTCTCTTCTGCTGGTCTCCAGGTCAGTCTCTGGATCGGTCACTGGGTAGGTCTCCGGGTTACACTCCACAACATGTCTCTGCACTGCTCCCTTTCTTTCTCTCTCATTTGCCTTCCTTTCTTGGGCTTTAGGTATTTTCTTGCAATGAGTGGGTCCCTCAGCTGAGGCTATGTGTTGCTTAGCAATTCTCTGGTTGGATTTTAGTTGTATAATTTGTTGTTCTTTTCAGGAAAAGTTTCAAGAGCTCCTCTCATGCCATCATTTTCATGATATCTCCCATAGGAATTTACATAATTGTTACCTTTTATATTTTACATATAAATTTCTATCTTTATTTATAAAATATTACCTTAAAAATGTCAGAGGAAGAATAAATGTAGAGGGAGAATGAAGAGGTGGAAGAATAGCAGAATAGAGGGAGGGAAGAAAAGAGGGAAATGAGAAAAAGGAGACACTAAGAAAAAGCAGGAGCTATGGAATCAGATCTCAGTTCAGATCCTTATTCTAACAACTAATGAATGTTTGGAATCAGTTAAGTTCTTTAACATTCTCAGGACTTAGTCATATCAACTGTAGAGTGAGAATTTTACTTTAGGGGTTGAGGTGAGTTGTAAATGAGATTAACACATATAACATGTTTAGCTATTTCTACTACACACTCCTGTATATTCTTTTCTCACACTCCCTTCTGTACTAAGAAAGACTAGAAAACTGGGGGATGCAGGAGAAGGGAAGAAGAGATGGTGTGTCTAATCACTACTATGTTTCTGTCCGTAATTTCTTCAGGCAAGACACTAACTACCGTGTTTCCCCGAAAGTAAGACATCCCCAGAAAATAAGACCTACTTACAGTTTTGTCTCTTGCTGAAATATAAGGCATTCCTCTGAAAATAAGATCTCTCCGACAATAAGACCTCCCCGATAATAAGGCCCCCACTGATTCTGAAAGAAATTCACCAGAAAATTCAGGGTTTGGATTGTTATGATGTTGTTCCAGAAGATGATGACATGACTGTCATTGAATAAATGAGTAAATGTACCATAGATTGTTGTACATGGAATTAATGGTAGTAACAAGAAATTCTTGATACTGCAGGATTCACAGTTTGTCTGGTTATGTTGGTTTGTGATGACAACTACTACCATATCATATACAGGTAATACATTTCTTCTTTTTTTTTTTTTGTTTAACAATAAATGTGTACTGTATTCTTTTTCATGGAAAAATAAGACCTCCCCTGAAAATAAGATCTAGCGCATCTTTGGGAGCAAAAATTAATATAAGACACTGTCTTATTTTTGGGGAAACAGGGTACATTGCAAAATAAATTATATCTACTTCATTGGCTTTGCAGACACAATCCTCTCAGACACACTATCTCTTCATGTTCTAAAATTTTGTCTTCATGGCTTCAGCCAAGACCTGGTGCTTTCAACATTTTTCATTCAATGTCTAATTAGAAAAATCACATTAGGTATGTATATGGTTGTATCTTTCCTTGGGGAGGGAGTTATGTTCTAAAGGAGGAGTTTAACTAAAATGAATCTGTAAGTGGTGAAAAGTGAGCTGGAAGTTTTAATGAGTACAGTTGCACCCAACCCCCTGCTTGTATTACCTGGTCTGCTATGGGGGAAAAACAAAATTAGTCTGCTTGAAAGTTTCCAAGAACAGACACCTATGATCAGTTAAGTATTAAACACTTGGTAAACAAGCACTCATAAACGTAGAAACTCCAAACTTCCATGGCTGAGTACAATTGCTTAATCAGGTGGCCTTAGCACCCCAGGTGAACATAGTTCACTGTTTTTCAACTGGAGGACATCTTGCCCCCAAAGGACAAAAAGCAATTCTGGAGACACTTGTAGTTTCACAAGCAAGGGGCTACAATCACCAGCATCTAGTGGGTAGAGGGGATGTGGATGCTGCTAATCTACAATGTGCAAGACAGACCCAATGGCAAAGAGTTATCCAGCCTTAAAATGTCAACAGTACTGCCGATGAAGAATCTTGTTTAACTGTACATACTTACCACTGATCTGCCTTTTGTCTGACCTGGGAGCTCCTGCAAAATAATTTTATGCTATGGGGCTCATAATGCCTTAATGCAGGGGTTATTAAGCCAAAGATTTAAGGATTGGCTACAGACAGTTCATAAAACCCATGAAATTATACGCAAATTTTGTTCTTGTGTACAGGTCTAATGTTAAAAGCTTTTTGGAAGCCTATCCACAAGACTGACATGCATTTTAATATTTTCCCCACAGAATTATTAACTGTGTAAAATTCTTAGCAAATTAATGAATTTCTTAAAAACTTGTGAGATTTTCTTTTGGATAGAAATTTGAGAAGATGGTGTTCAAACTCAGATCTAGATTTGAAATATAGCCACATGATCTTTGAGTATCAATTTCCAAATCCATAAAATAGAAAATAATTATTAAATTTTAATTAATGCTAGATAAAACACTTAGCCACAGCAAATATTTAGTAAAGTGTACCTATTGTTTTATTGTTAAAAATAACTTGTCTATAAATCTTTGCCTGTAGAAGATTGTGGATTGCATAAAACAGTCATCCAGTAATTTTTTAGGGATTATTTATTCATCAAGTGTATTAACAGAAGAAGGAAGAGGAAAAATTGCAGATATGTATTGGGGTTTATAAAGTTAATACCTTATCTCTCTGTCTTTCTCCCTCTCTCTCACACACACACATGGACACACACACAGCAAAAATCATATATAAACAGAGACTTTAGATGCTCAGATTCTAGAGCCTAACTCCTTTTCATTATCCCCATTAGGATAAGTAAGTCCTTTGGTATGCAGACACATAGCACAGATATTTTGAAGGAGAGAACAACAAACAACTGAAATGATGAACTGGTTTTTTAGGAAGGTACCTAGGCAATCATTGGAGCTAGAAATTTAAATAGAGAGCTTTGGAGAAAGAAACGGACCCACATAGAGAAGACATTTATTAAAAATGAAAAGATTCTACTTTGAAGAGTTTCAGAATAATCTTCCCCAAAATATAAAACATTGGCACATGGATTACTTTGAGCTGAAGGCACTCAAGAACCAGCAGACTGAAGAAAACTTTTACCTGTCCCTTAACTACCTAAAATAATTTAGATAGGGGGCCTGGCCGAGGAAAATAGAGACTATCAGAAATAACTTATCTTTTTGTCTGAATGACCTACTCCTTTGTCTCTCATTGTACTGTGAATTACTCCCTCCCCAGGTCCCTAATGCCAATCAGTAGCTCAGGATAGCGTATAAGTCTCAACTGCCCAACTTGTTTTGGGTCTCATATTCTTATGCCCACCCCCACCCCCTAGTATTTAAGTAATTAAATTTACTTTTCTCCTGTTAATCTGTCTTATGTTAATTGTATTATAAAACTAGTAAAAGAACCTAGAAGGGTAAAAGAAAAAACTTTCCTTCCCAAGAAGTTCAAATAGTTCCAACTACTTAAAAGCCAAGCCTGGATATTCAATTGTGAAAACCACCTCTGCTCACTTTCCACTCTCTTCTAGCCTTGAGACTCTTCTATTTAGTACTGTCATCTTTGATTTCCCCCTCTTGCCTGCTTACTCAGAGCTATCAATGTAAAAGTTAAAGATTAAGCTGAGATGTGTGAGGAAAAGAAGAAACTTACAGAAGAACAAACCTAATATTTCTTGATCCCACATGTGGATTGCCCAAACCAGTTGTGTTAAGTATGGAAAATTTATTGAATTGATCAAAAAGACACTTTAAAAAGGCCTCATTTTAATCAAGTAAGTTGAGAAAAACGTTTTTGAAGTTTTCATTCATTCATATACCCAACAATTTTTTTTTTCATTCCACAAATATTTACTAAGTGTCTGCAACATAAGCCAGGTACTCTGCTCACCACTAATACACATGAAATAAACTGACACCTTTCTAGCCCACTTAGTGTATTGCTTAATAGAGAAGAAAAACGTTAAAACAGATGGCATCTGCTTCATTATTATACCTTTAACTAATTACAATTGTAATAGAATCTACATATAAAAAGTACAAGGTCTGTATGAGCACATACAGGGACACAATAAACTCTAGAACATCTGTTATTATAGGTTTTTCTAAAGAACTTAGCAAGAGAAAGAGAAGAATGTTTCTGGCAAAAACAACTGTATCTTCAAAGACAAAGTGGAGGAAAAAAGGGGGTGGGGATAAAGAAAGATAACTTGTTACCAAGTTACACTATGTGGAAACGTTTATGCTACCCCAGATGTTTTAAAGACTTCAAAGAATTCCTTAGCTTTTTCTTCTGATAAAATGCAAAATAAAAAATGAGTCCTTCAACTCTCCGTTATCAATAATTTTATTATTACGTGAACCTACTTCAGGGTTAAAAAGAAAACCACAATTTAAAAAAAATGTTCAAGGAGGAAATAAAAACCTTCAGTGCTGTATTGAACGTATGAACTTATTTAAAAAATATGTTTCTGTGTCTGCCAATAGGTCATCATTACCTGGTTTTGTGTACTCCCACCCCCACTCCACCTCCTGCCTCCACTAGGTTGCTGCATCTCCTGAACAGTGGAATGAACTACCACTGTAGTTTAATCCTCAGGATGTGGAGATGACCAAAAGTCATAAGAACAGGAGTTGGGCCATTACAGAAATGGATTATCCTCAAACAGGAAAATATGCTCCCAGATCATTTGGAGCCAAATGGAGACCTTCTAGTCTCGGGGAATAACCAGCTGAGTTTTTATCTGAAATGTATAAACATCAGATACACTCAACACCAGACCCCACATGGAAACCTTGTGGTTAGCATATGTTTGGAATACCTTTGTTGTTTACTAACACCCCAGGACTGTGAAGCAGAAGACCCACAAAAGAAAGTGTGAGCCCTCTGAATGGAGAAAACAAGGATGTAGAAGTCAGACCTTTTTGTTTGTGGACTAGAGATCAAAGCTGGAAGCTTTTCAACAGTGAGCTACTGTGCTGAACACAGAAAAACTAAGCCCTTTAAAGTAAGCCCGTTCAAGTTTCATAGCGTATTTTTAGGAATAAGTCCATTAAGAAATTATGAGGCATTGTTTCATATTTTACTTTTCCTAGCCTGCCTCTCTCACTCTCAAGACCCTTATGTATTCATAACAAAAGCTGACACAATTACTTTGTATTTGAGAGGACTGATTACAAGCATTTCTGAAGACTGAGATATTTCATTTTTTATTTTTTTTCCTCTCCCTAATAAGAGTTGAGGGAAACAGAAAACTAAATACGTTCCTGGACACAAGGAAAGTCTGATGAAAGCCATTTTTCATTTTATTTCCATGCTGTGAATGAATATTCATGCTCTTAAAACTACCACAACAATCTGGTTCACAGGTTAAACCACCAACCAATAGTCCATTGGGGTGGAAAAAAAAACTAGTTTTATGCACTGTGACATTTTTAACTTGTAAAACATTGCAAATGTAGGTGGTAGTTCTCACAGTCTGGTGTATTTTTGGGGGTTTCATAATCCTTCTAGTCAGAGTTCAAGGGCAGTTTTTTTTTTAAACGTTTTGGCATGTTATGGCCTGTTCTCCATAATTGTACATGTTTAAAAAATAAATCTTTTTATCTCACTGTTCTTTCAGTCCTTCTGTTGAAAGGAACTGGAATGGAAATTGAATCCATGCATATTCACACTTGATCATGCCCTACTCTCGTCCCTTCTCTCCTTTCCTTTCCTTTCTTCCTTTTGCCCCCTTCTCTTTCTCTTCTACTTTCTCTCATCCTTTTCTTCCTCATACACATTTCTAAGAATAAACTTGATTTTCAAACTGCTGACATTCTATTTCAAAATGACAATTTTTGTTCTTTCCTTTTTATTATGCTGGCCAATGGTTACTAAAATCATATTTCATTTATATTTGATTGTGAATTATAGTTTAAATCACGTAAGCAGTGAGTTACATTTTGAAAAGTTATGATTATTAAAATGATGCTAAGATAACTAAAAATTTGAGAACCTATTTTTGTTTATAGGACCCAATGGTACATGATATATTTTCTCTAAATTGAACCATAGATTGAAGGAATTGATCAAATTCACTACCTAATAATGCAGTTAGAATTCTATGACTATACCTTTAGTTTTCCTTTCTATTTTGGCCATATGCAATTGTTAAAAAGTTACCGGTATTTCTTATTTTAAAACATGTTATACATTCCTGCCACTAGCCTCTACTTGTCCCATTTCTGCCTTCTACAACAAGACAGGGTGATACAAAGCTGACATGGACCCTGTCCTTCCACTGAATATATAGATCTGCATTTACCAATTTTAGATCTGAAAATGTTTTACTTCAGTATTTCCTCATATATCACAACTCTACTGTTGGGATAGCCCTCTTTTGAGAATGTTCTAGTTTATTAATGTTCTACCTGTTGCCATGTGACCATCAGAAGCTGCAGAGCCTGTTGCTCCAGCCATATCTATTATTTGTCATCTAATTGATTTTTTTTTAAATATTGGTCAACATGTATTTAGTGAAATAGGGAGAAATGTATTATCAATTAATACAAATTGTACATTTATTTTCTTGATATTTGGAAATAATATGTCAGTTGCTCCCTTGTATTTTTCTCTGAGTTCTCCCCAAAATATTGTCCACTCATCAAAGAGCAACGTTTCATTTTCTGAAGATTCATTTGTTGGAATGAAAGAGTCTATAAGTGGAACACATCATAAAATTTCCCTTGCGTTCCCCAATTACAGCAGCTTTTACTTGCCCTTACTGACATCAGCTTTCCTCCCTCTCTCTCCCCCTAAATTTACTCAGCTTTGTTTGCTATTGCCACTTTTGGTCTCTGCTTCTGATTTTTCATTCATACCTCTTACTTCCCAAATCCCTCTCATATTTTTAATCAAGTAATTTAGTTTTCTGTCTTTCTTCAATCTCCAACACCCTACACCCCCTGCCATTACTGTTCTTAGAGTGCCAGACACCATTAGGATGAAGATGGCAATCTTGTATGTGAATGCTCAACAAACAAAAGGCCCATAGTTGGCACAACTCACTAGTCTCAGCAAGCAATGGGAGGTTATAAATAATTTTTTTCTGTTACATGTTCAGATTCAAATAAGAGATTTTTTACATGTTCTGGCACTGGATCATTTTCCTCTTTGACAGTTATGTTAGCAGTTGCTAGTATAAACCAGACTTAACTAGAACCATATTTCTAGCTATTTCCAAATAATGGATTTTTAACACCTCTCACAGACTGGCTATTCAGGAAGTTACCAGTCTGGTGTATCTTGGTGTCAGCAATGACAACATAAAACAAAGTAATATAATCTGAACAATAAATAATACAGTGGGATTCTATACTCCACCATTGACCCTGATACAACAATAACTAAATATTATAGTTGTTTGGATTAGTTTTATCTCTTTGTAGCTCACTCAATATTTTGTATGTCAGGTGCTGACACCATTATGTACTCATGAAACTGATTTTTAAACAACTGATTATTTACACTAAACTTACCTTATTTCCCCTTGATTTGAGATTTAAAGTCTAATCTAGAGGGATTATATGTAATGTTAATTCAGAAACGTTAAACGTATTACTTTTCTTTCCCAAGTTTGGGTCAACACAACTTTAACAAACAGATTTCAATGTCCTTATGTTGCAGGAAGCAACACCAGATGCAGAATATCGACACTCAGACAGCTCTTTAGATAGAGGAAGGAGATTTTATTAGCTGGCAGAGCATGCAGGGCTAGCAGCACCTAACAAGCACTCCCCTTGGGAAAGTTTCTTACAGGTTTTATACATTGTTAGTGTCCATGTGACCTCTTTGTCTAAGATCCTACTCAAGGTGGGGAGGGGGAATCTCAGTAGGAAGGCGGGAGTTTTTAGGTAAACCTTGTTAGAGGTTTCCTGATAAATCCTGTCACAGGAGGACAGTCATTGGTTGGTGTAGTAAATTAATCTGCCTCTAGAGTGAGCTATTGTAAAATTCTTCCCTTTTCATTACTGAGAATCTCCAGGTGGCCCTTTTCTTTTGTTATCTTAAAATTCATCCCCTCTCACATATACTAGTATAAAAGCTTGATTTTCTTTTAATGTTCACTAGGATTGGACAAAGTTTTATTTGTTACAACACTTAATACTCCAACCTAGTGTTATACCCATTTACCAATAGAGAATCCAGCTATTTAGAAGTGCTGAAGATGACATTTATAGATAATAGTAGGTATAAAAAATTCATTTCTTTATTTTAAAAATATGAATATTTATGTTCTACAACCTGAAGATTTATACACTGCATTCAAAGTTTTGAGTACAGGACCTCTTCTTTAGCTCAACAGTTTCAAGAAGTGGAAGAAAATGAAAATAAGCAAAGCAAAGCTTATAAGCCAAGTATAGTTTTTAAAATATTTCAAAGGCTTTTTAAACAAGTGGAATATGAACATAACAATCTTGAAAATTATACACATAACTCTGAATCATTATTTTCAAACATTCTTCATGAAACTAAAAAAAGAGGGGACAAAACAAAAATGGTTCTTTGAAACCAAACACACAGATCACTATCTATCCCTGCCAAAAACAAACAAACAAACAAAAAATGCAGCAGTCCTTTTCAAAAAGATTTCTCAATATCATCAAATAAAAGATGAGATTATTTACAAATGAAGAAGTCAAAAAAACTATTCGAAGTAAGTTCATAAATATCTCTTCACACTCCTCAGGCAGGTAGGTATATATTTATAAACAGCTTATCAACAGCATAAAAAATTTACACAAAAGTATACTTTAGACTTGATAATACCGAGACAGGATAGTTAGTAAAACCTAGGCAGTTGAGGGGTTGGGGTGGGGGGGCAAAAATCTCGGTAGTAATGACATCTAGAATGTAGCACAGAAATAGGATGGTAAGACAACAAAGCTGAGGGAGAAGATACACCAGGATGCATTGTACATGGTCCTTCCAGTAAAACTAGGTTATGATCCAAGATAGTAAAATAATTAGCAAAATTTAGGTAGTCAGGGAGGGCCTCTATAATCCTGATGCCTATACCTAAGAAATGCATATGTAAGCCTTGGGCTTCTGACTGACAACCATTTCTAAGGAATGTAAATGTAACCATGGGAGGAAGGTACAAGATATTAAAAATAATAATAATAACAAAGGACACCAAGTTCAATAATGCCTGGACACCTTCCCCCTTCCATAAGATAAAAACAGTAGTTTATAGTCTTAACTCAGGCATTCCAATTTTGGGTACCTCCTCTTATCAGAGAGCTTTCCTTCTTTGAGCGGGCATTTCATTTTCTGATGTCTCTTCTCATTTCAAGAGCTTTTACTCCTTCCCTTTCTTAATAAACTTTGCTGCTTCACCTTTACTGTGGAGTCTGTGTTCTGAATCTTCGAGTTCATGAGACCACGAATGTCAGACACTGCCATTCACAATTGCTCCTGCATCAATACCATGGATATATTTTGTGTATTGAAAGAGTCTTTTAGAATGGGGTAAAAGAATATATATTTTTAAATTATTCATGGTTTAATTATGTCTCTTTATAATGTTTTGTTTTTTAAATAATATTTTAGTTTTTATTAATTATTTGTAAAATCAGTTCATATGACAATGCATAATTTAATACCTATTGTTTTATTTAATATTTTAATGCTCACTTTTTATACTGAGACTTTATTAAATGTTTTTCAATATTTAAAAATAAACATTGAACATTTCTTTTTGGAATTATGTAAACTAAATGCCAAATTACTAGTATTGCTATTTTGCTCAGCTCCTGTATCATTAGAACATTAATGTGTTTCTTGTTTTTTTGTTCTCAGTGCGTGTTCAGTGAAAGGTATTAACATTCAAATTGTTGTGCTCCCAGATCGTGATCCCGATGGCAACCAAGAGACAAACTCTGATGCAAGTACAAAGAGAGGTTTTAGTGATACAAGCTCAAGCCGGGTCCGTCCATCTCCCAGTGCAACTAGGAGAGAACGGCCCCGAGTCCCGTTGGGCGGGGTGTTTTAAAGGGAGAAACTACGAGCAGGAAGTTAGGCTTTTTGTGTCACCATAGGATTGGATAGCGAGGGTGACCCTTGGTTTTATTGGATGGGGAAGATTATTTGATGGGAGGGGGGCGGGACCAGGGGAACAAATTTTCAGTTTCTTTTTCCTTAGGTTTCATTTTCCTGGGATTCCGGAAGGTCTCTCAGGGTGGGGCCCATGTCATAAGATGGCGTCTCCTAGTCTACTAAATGGCGCCCTCTAGTCTCTACATTCCCCCCTTCTCTAGTGCATAGGAAGCTCAATCCTGAGCTTCAGCAGTGGCAAGGTGTTGATATCTAGGGTGTAGAACCATCAGCTGTATAGCTCCTAATCGCTCATGTATGAGTTAGGATTGGGTGCCCCATCATCCTCTTAATCTATCCAATGCTGACTGGCTTTGTTTGTAGTAATCATCTGGGCAAGAGGGGATGGTTGGGTTGTTAGAGGTAACAGGGGCGATAGGGAAGCAAAGAAGAGTTATCAATATCAGTCTCACAGTTTTTGAAGGCGAATTCTCAAAGGATTTGTAGGGTCCTGGGAGGCTTTCCATTGCAGGAGGTGGTCCTGAAGTGCCGCGAGGCTGGCAGACCGGACGTGAGTATGGTGGACCCATGCCGCTATCCCGTCTACCTTGAGGGCGGTCGGCGTAGTGAGGATGACAAGGAACGGTCCCTTCCAGTGAGGCTCTAGGATCTTCGAGCTGTGTCTCCGGACCAAGACCCAGTCTCCGGGATGATATTGGTGAGCCTGAGGTGTCGCTGGAGACCTATAAACTGCTTCAAGACGATTCCAGATGTCCTTATGGACAATTTGTAAGGTTTGGAGGGAATGAATCAAGAAATTATCATCAGTTTCGGCATCTATCATGAGTTTGTATTGTATGGAGGGGATTATAGGGGCAGGCCGCCCAAACATAATTTCGAAGGGAGTTAATCCCAACCTATAAGGGGAGTTGCGCACCCGGAGTAGGGCGAAGGGGAGGAGAGTTACCCAGTCCCCGCCAGTCTCCTGGGCCAACTTTGTCAAGGTCTCTTTTAAGGTCCTATTCATTCTTTCTACTTGCCCTGAACTCTGGGGTCTATATGCACAATGTAATTTCCAATTTGCCCCAAGAACAGAAGCCAGCCCCTGTGTTACCTTAGAGATGAATGCTGGGCCGTTGTCAGATCCAAGCATAGTAGGAAAGCTATACCTTGGAAGAATTTCTTCCAGCAGCTTTCTGGTCACAACAGCCGCTGTCTCGTTCCGTGAAGGGTAGGCTTCCACCCATCCTGAAAAGGTATCTATAAAAACTAATAAATATCTGTACCCGAAAGTCCCCTTTGGCAGTTCTGTGAAGTCCAGTTCCCAATAGGCGCCGGGTCTGTCCCCCCAGAGCCGGGTTCCCCCCGCTGGTTTAGTGGAACCTGGGGAGGGGGGGGGCGGTTAGTCATCTGGCAGGCCCTACAATGTCTTATTATGTATTCAGTCTTTTGGTTGAGATTTTTTATTTTGATTTGTGCATGGCGGATGAGATCTTGCATTTTCCAGGTTCCCAAGTGGGTGGCCTTGTGGATTTTAGATAGTAGTTGGTCTCCCAATGCTTCGGGGAGGATGGCCTTTTCGTCCTCAGTGAACCACCATCCATTGTCCTGGGTGGTGCCTGGCATCTGGGAAACCCAAATGATGTCGTTTGGGGTGTAGTTGGGTCGTTCGGGGAGGCAGGGTCCTCCAGGGTCAGGTAGAATGATGGGTAGTACGAGGGTGTCTTTCCAGTCCAGGGCAACCTGTCTCACCATTCAGCCGGCCAGGGAATTTCTGGCAGCCATGGGGGTGTCCGGCTTTTGGTATCCTGGGCAATGAATTATAGCTAGTTTATAGCCCAGAGGGCCTTGACCAGATTCAGTATCTTCTCTTGATTTTTAATGGGTCTCCCTTCAGCCGTGAGGAGCCCTCTTTCCTGATAGATTGCTCCATGGATATGGGCGGTCGCGAATGCATATCTACTGTCCGTATATACATTGAGGGCTTCTTAGCAAGGTTTAAGGCTTTTGTCAAAGCGACCAGTTCAGCCTCTTGAGCCGATGTTCCAGGGGGCAGAGGGGCAGCCCAGAGTGTCTCAGTCTCAGTTACCACCGCCGCCCCCGCATACCTCTGTCCATTGCGTACATAACTGCTGCTGTCTGTGTACCAGGTGTAGTCAGCTCCCTGTAGAGGCTGGTCCTGTAAGTTCACACGGATGCATTGGGAGTGTGCTAGGATCTCAGTGCAGTCATGTAGGGGAGCGTCCAGGTCTGGATCAGGCAGTAGAGTGGCAGGATTCAGAGCTGCAGGCTGCTGGTAAATGATCTTGGAGGGGTTAGTAGCAATCGCTGATAATGGGTTAGTCTGGCGTTGCTGAGCCATCTGTCTGGGGGCTGTTTGAGGACCCCTTCAATGGCATGAGGGGTCGTCACATGCAAAGCCTGTCCCAGGGTGAGCTTGTTTGCATCTATGACTAACAGAGCTGTGGCCGCTATAATTCTCAGACAAGGGGGCCATCCAGATGCCACGGGGTCAAGTTTTTTTTGAAAGGTAGGCGACTGGCCTTTTCCAAGGTCCTAAAGGCTGGAGTAACACCCCCTTGGCTATTCCTTTGTTTTCATCTATGAATAGATGAAACGGTTTGGTGATGTCTGGGAGGCCTAGTGCAGGAGCAGACAGGAGGGCCTGTTTTATGGTTAAGAAGGATTCATTCATATCCTTTGTCCATTGGAACCCCTGATTCTGCCTTGTGGCCTCATAGAGTGGCCTGGCTATTTCAGTGAACCCAGGTATCCATAGGCGGCAGAATCCCGCTGACCCTAGGAACTCTCTTATGGCCCTGATAGACTGAGGGGTAGGGATTCTGAGGACCGTTTCCTTTCTGGTCTCAGAAAGCCATCTTTGCCCCCCCCCCCCCTTAGAACATATCCCAGATAGTTTACCTGGGTCTTGCAGAGTTGGGCTTTTTTGGTGGAGGCTCAGTAGCCTAGGGTCCCGAGAGTCCGCAGGAGGTCTTGGGTTCCTTGTAGGAAGGTTGTGTGCTCAGAGGCTGCGATGAGCAGGTCATCTACATATTGAAGTAAAGTTAATTCGGGGTGTTTCCGACGGTACTCACTGAGGTCTTCATGCAGGGCTTCGTCGAATAGGGTCAGAGAGTTTTTGAAGCCCTGGGGTAGCCATGTCCAGGTTAGCTGCCCATGGATACCGTTCAGAGGATCTGTCCATTCGAAGGCGAAGATTTCTTGGCTCTTGGGGGCCACAGGAAGACTAAAGAAAGCATCTTTTAAGTCCAAAACTGTGTACCAATGGTGATGTGGTGGCAAAGAGCTCAAAAGAGTGTAGGGGTTAGGGACAGTGGGGTGTATGTCGGCCGTCTGTTTGTTAACTCTCTTAAGTCCTGGACTGGCCTATATTCCCCTGAAGATTTGCGGACTGGCAGGAGTGGAGTGTTCCAAGCTGACTGACAGTGGCGAAGTATGCCCAGATCAAGCAGCCACTTAATATGCGGGGTGATGCCAGTTCTGGCCTCTGCAGACATTGGGTACTGTCAGACTCATATGGGGTCGGCTCCTGATTTTAGTTCAATGAATAAAAGGGCTCTATGTGCTGCCAGCCCCATCCCTCCCGTTTCTGTCCAAGCCTGTGGAAATTGCCGAAGCCATAATTCTATGGATGGGTCGGGGCCTGTCTCAGATGTTGGCCCGTATAACCGATATTCATTTTCCAGGGAGAGGGTGAGAACTTGGATGGGTTCCCCTCGATGACTGGAAATGATGGGACCCTGCCCCGGTTGAAATCTGATTTGGGCCCCCATTTTTGTCAATAAATCTCTTCCCAAGAGGGGGTGAGGACATTCAGGTATTACCATGAATGAGTGGGTGACCTGTCCCGTTCCCAGATCCATAGTCCTTTGAGTGGTCCACGGGTATTGCTTAGTCCCTGTAGCCCCCTGCACCCATGAGGTTTTGCCAGACAGGGGGCCTCTGGATTTTAGCAATACAGAGTGTTGGGCCCCCGTATCTACCAGGAACTGGGTGGGTTTCCCCTCCACCTTTAGGGTTATCCTAGGCTCAGGGAGGGGTTCTGAGCCTCGACCCCCCTAATCACCCTCCTCTATTAATATCTTGGTTGGAGGCTTCTTTTGGGGGTAGTTTCGGACCCAGTGTCCCTCTTCTTTGCAGTAAGCACATTGGTTTTTCCCAAGGGGAGGCTTACCCTGTCCGGCATTTTGTCTTTTTCCGGCATCCGCCAGGTGTCTGAATTGCCTCTGGCGTTCCTCGGGTTCAGCAGTGGCGGCCAGCATGATCCGAGCCAAGTCCCGGTTCTGCCTCCTCTCCGCCTTTATCTGTTTGTCCTCTGCTGAGTCTCGGTTGTGAGATACCTTTTCGGCTATCTCGACCAAATCTCTCAATCTCTTTTCGCCTAATCTTTCTGTCTTTTGTAATTTTTTTTTAATGTCAGGGGCCAACTGATTGATATATGCTAGAGCAATTGTTCCTAGATGCTCCTGTTTATCCGGATCAACATGTGTATGTTGCCGGAACGCATCCATGAGCCTCTCTAAGAAAGCTGCTGGGCTTTCTTCAGTTCCCTGTCTCAAATCATAGACCTTAGCCAAATTGGTTGGCCGTCTAGCGGCCGCTTTGAGACCTGCCAATAGAGCCTGGTGGTAGACCCGGAGCCTCTCCTTACCGTCCGGTGTATTGAAGTCCCATTCTGGGTGGACCATGGGGAAGGCGGTCTCAATTAGAGCTGGGATCATCATAGGGGACCCCGTAGAACCAGGAACATTTTTCCGAGCCTCCAGCAGAATGCGCTCGCGTTCTTCAGTGGTGAAGAGAATCTGTAAGAGCTGTTGGCAGTCATCCCAGGTGGGCTGGTGGGTGAATAAGACTGTCTCAAGAAGGTTAATAAGGTCTCTGGGGTTATCGGAAAAGGGGGTGTGCTGAGATTTCCAATTATATAGGTCGCTTGTGGAAAAAGGCCAATATTGCAATAATTGGGAGCCATCGGCTCCTGGCTGGCCGAATGCCCTTAAGGGGAGGGCAATGGTGGAGTCTGGCTCCAAGGCTCGTTGGTGGGCCCTGCGGGTGTGATGGGCAGTCCCCAGATGGAGGTCTGGGCCCGCTGGAATAGTGACAGATGGGGCCGTGTGCGCAGGAGCTGGCGGTACCAGCGGCATTGGGGGTGCCGGTGGATACGGTGGAGGAAGGGGGGGTGTGTGGCGAATCTAGGAGGTCATCTTCCATAGGGCCTTTTTGCAAAATAGGATAGAGAGAGGTCCGAGGCGCCGGTGTTGGAAGGGAGGGCCTGGGTTCTCTCTTAGGTTCCTTTTCTTTTATAGCCAGGACCTTGGTGTGTTTTGCCGAGTCCTGGGGTAAGAGAAAGAGTTTTAACCATGGGGGGGAGTCCTCAATGAGGTTCCTCCAGATATGAATATAGGGGACCTGGTCTGTGTGCCCCCTCTCAAGTTGGTATACAATATCTTCAATTGCCTCCACAAGGGAAAGACTGAAAGTTCCCTCCGGGGGCCATCCAACTCCAAACGACGGCCTTTCTGTGGAACAAAAGGTGGTTAGCTTTTTTTTTTTTCCGGACCTCCAAGGTGAGGTCATGAGCCCATTTTCGGACATCAGAGAAATGTCCAAGGATCAAGTCTAGGGGTGAAGAAGTCGTCTGTCCCATATTAGAAATCAGTCAGAAGGAGTCTTTAGGAGTCAGGAAGGACAGAGAGAGAGAGAAAGAAGACCGCAAGGTGAACTTTAAAGATCGGCCGGCCAAACAAACAACATATAGAGACAAACTGACCTGAACCTCAGATAAGGAGGGTCCTAGGGCCCTCCCTCCAGATGGAGGACTTGGAACGTCTCCCAGTCCTCCGCGACCGGGGATTATAGGGTGCGTCCACCCTACCCACTATTGGCCGCTCTAACAGAAACAGGACTTCAGAAACAAACAGATTTAAGACTCACCGGTGTCGTAAACCTCTCTGGGTGGTAAACTTGGAGTCGTGGGAATCCCGGACGAGCCCCCAAATGTTGTGCTCCCCGATTGTGATCCCAACAGCAACCAAGACACCAACTCCAATGCAATTACAAAGAGAGGTTTTAGTGATACAAGCTCAAGTCCGGTCCGTCCGTCTCCCAGTGCAACTAGGAGAGAACGGCCCCGAGTCCCATTGGGCGGGGTGTTTTAAAGGGAGAAACTACGAGCAGGAAGTTAGGCTTTTTGTGTCGCCATCGGATTGCATAGCGAGGGTGACCCTTGGTTTTATTGGATGGGGCAGATTATTTGATGGGAGGGGGGCAGGACCAGGGGAACAAATTTTCAGTTTCTTTTTCCTTAGGTTTTGTTTTCCTGGGATTCCGGAAGGTCTCTCAGGGTGGGGCCCATGTCATAAGATGGCGTCTCCTAGTCTACTAAATGGTGCCCTCTAGTCTCTACATTATCACATACCATTATTAAATTCAACAGAAGCTATAAAAAATTGTTAAATTCTTAGAATCATTGTTTACTTTTTTGTTTATTTTTTTTATATTTGTAAATTAGTAATTTTATCACAAAAGTTAAGATTGGTTCTTAGTGGTCACTATATTATTTTCTTAATTATCATACACTGCCTATAATAGTTAATTTTAGCTAAAAAATAATGTCCACCCTCACTGAAAATAAAGAAATAGAGAGAAATGCCATGTTTGAATCATGCACTTGAAAAATATTTACAATATGGATAATATCTAAGATTAGTCACCATAGATGAGAGTGTCACTATCTCTTTGGTGATATTTTGTATTACCCACTACAATTTTAAATTTGTATTATCTTCACCAAAATTTATCTTGCTGGGTCAATCTATCAGTAATATTAAAACATGTTACCTTACTTAAATCCTTGCACTTTCATTGGGAACAATTCATTAAGCCATGTGAACCCATGCTATGGAACAATCTTTAGCCATTTAGAGGACCGAGGGAGACATACATAGGCATCTTGTAGAGTAGTATGAAGAGTATAGTCCGACATATTGCTCTTGATAGTAATTCTACCTTGTAATATTTTATTTCTCTCTAGATATATTCTCGAGAGTAGAAAATCTGAGAGAGGTGCAGCATCTTTGGATGAGTTAACATTCAAATCCTTCTTAGATCTTAGAAATATACAAAGTAATTGCTGCTATAGCCCTTTAAGACAAAGGTTGTACCTTGTTTTACCTGTTTTATAGTCTCATTTGCCTTTCTCCAAAGTGAAAGCATACTAGATCTCCAATGATATCTAAATTATTCTTTACTATAGAGGTTTAAGTGATTATGTAAAAGACAAACAGATACTTACAAAGGAGAAGACATTTGATTTTGTTCTCAATTCAACTGTTTTATTTTATTATATTGCCTAAAGAGCAAGTCTTCACTATTCAGGCCTTCTAGAATGTTCCCATGTGGACAGATGCCAGGCCCTTGGAGCCAGCTCTATTGGACCGACTTTATTTCTGAATCCCTCCCACTGTTTAGTTGCATCAGCCCAGTGGTGACAAAACAAAGGCCAGCAGAAATTATCTGGCCCACAGAAATGTTCATTTGTTTGTTCAGTATTGATATAGTCAATGCTATAAAAAAATATGAAGAAATTAATAGACTAAAATATCAATTTTTGTGAACATATGGACTTAAAAGTAAACCCAAAAATGTGATAATATTAAAAACTATGAGATTATTAAATCTGGATTTTCAGTTTTTTTGCCAGGCTGAAAGATAGGGTAACAGTGAGCCACATATCTCACTGTGATAAATATCTGAATTTACATATATTCACCAATTTGCCATCACACCCAAATATCTCTATTTTAACACTGAGACTATATGTTCATTATCATTTATCATCTCTTGCTTTACATATTGTAGAGTTAGTTATTAACATACCTATCAAAAGCAGAGGAGGTGAATGTAACAGAACAATGGTATAATTTAAGACCAAAAAATAGAAGAAAAAAATTTTCAGACACTGGAATTCTTTAATTTATATTGCTTATCAGCCACTTTCTCCACCTTCTTCCGTAGGCTTTTGAGTTCATAAACTTTGTTTCACATATTGTGTTCTGTTCTCTTTCTTTTTTTCTCATTCCTATCCATAAAGATAATCAAGTGATGGTGTCCATTATTCCTTTGTAGTATTCTGAAATTTTTTACAGCCTCAGGGAAATATTTCTGTTCTGAAAAAAAAATTGTATTGTACAACATCCAATTTGTAGACTATTCTTTTTCTAGGAAAAGGTGAAAGCAAAAAAGTGACTTTACCTTTTAGGTACCTAATGATATTATCACTTCTACTGTAACAAGTAAATCTCCTCTTTCCTATGGTTCTGTGTGTAGTTTTTCAAAGATCCCCTTTTTATCCTTTGATTTTCTCTATGAGAATCCATTAATGCAGAAATGCTTCATTTTGATCATATTTATTGTAAAGTGTCTTGCAGACATTATCACTTTTCCATCAGATCACAGTCCTAACTCAAATGTTTCTCTTGACATTTCAAAAATAAATAAGTAAACTCTCCTTTAAAAATAAGTCACAACTTAAAAAATATCTGACCTGAGATAAGTGGAAGAGAAAATGCTTTCAATGTTTCTTTGATGTATTAGTAATTTTCTGAGTATGAAATGAAAATAATTTGTATGTATTTCTATAAACTTGCTTTTTCTAAATTATTTAATGGGCCACTGAAATAATGTTCATTGAATCTGGGAGACATATTTTCTCACTGACATATTCCTTGACAATGTTTACAATACCAGAATGCCTCAGGGAAATAAATACTTTCAAAACGGCCTCTTTTCAATATCTGTTTCAAGAGAAAGAGGGACATTGGTGATGCTGAGATGAGGAGATTTTTATTTCCATAATTTAGTTTGAGTATCTCAAAGCACAGTTAGTTTGATTTGTCTTCTTAAATTCCGGACCACAGGTGTTTCCCATTAAAACAAGCAAGCTGACTTCAACGGGATCCAGCAGAGAAGTGGGCACAGATTGCCTTCTGTGAATTGCCAATAATTATTTGTCCTGGCTTTGTTTCTTGAGATTCTACTTAAATTGGTTCAAAAGCTGATAATCTGTTTCATCCCTAAAGATTAGCCCCTTAAAAAAATAAGTGTGATCCCACATAATCGGACTGAATAAAAGAGCTCTCTTAATATTGTTGTGAAATTAGAAAATAATTTTTAAAGTGTAATAAAAGGAGGCTTTGGAAGAGCACTCAATATGTAGCACTACTAATAAAATAGCTTCATCAATTCTCTCAGTCTTTGAAACAGACAATGGAATGAGTAATAAATCTACGTAAACTGGCTAGTACTTAAATGCTTATATTATAAAACATGATGACAGCTGAGTTGGATCTGGAATGTGAATTTAAACTTAAGACATCATTTAGGAACTTATTCTAATTTGCAGTCCTCATTTAAACCAAGATGCACTTTTTAAAAGTTGCATCTCAGCAATCCACTGATCCTAAAGTGATCACAGTATCTTCTTTAAGAATAAAGATGGGGAGAAGATCAAAGATGGCGGCATGAGAGGAGAATGCTGATAACTGCCTGGGAAGGGCTTTGTGAACAGAGGGGAATCCACAGGGGAAACCCTGAGAAGAAACCTCAACTAAGAGAACCACACACGCAGAACAACACCCAAAGTTTAGAGAAAAAAGGGGAGAGCAGGAGAAGGAAAGGGAAGCAGCGGTTCGGGGAAAGAGTCTTGGAGCGCAGCCCAGAGCTGGCAAAAACAAAGGGGGATTGGAGGAATACGGTCAAAGTGGAGCTGGATCGAGGGCGGGCTGGAAGCTGAGACCTAGGGAGTGCGGAAGCCCCACAAGACTGTGGACAATTTAACATCCGAACTCAAGGGACAGCACACAGTGCCCTAATCAGATCACAGAGCCTAAAGTGGAACAGGGACTGTGGAACAGGGCAGCTGCATTTCCCAGCAGGCGGGGTGAGAGCAGGGCACCAGCCCTCAATGGCTCAGCACCCCTGATTTACGGAGGAGATTGACTGTGAAGGAGTGCCTTCTGAAGACAGGGCTCCTGGAGTGAGGGCTGGGGCTTGAGTGACCATAGCTGCATTGGACGTGCTTAGAGTGAATCCGGCGGTCTCGGCAGAGACAGGAGCATAGAGCGGCTGCTGCCGGAGCTGCACCCTATGTGCACAGGGCTTTCAGTGCCCCGCCAACCAGGCCGCCACGGCACTGCTGCGTGCACGCACCTGGACTTTAGGCGCCCCACCCATCAGGCTGCCGTGACACCACTGCCAGCGCCCAACTGGGCTTTTGGCGCATCGTCTGCCGGGCCGCCGGACACCGCTGCTTGCTTGCCAGTGCGCAATTGGGCTTTTGGTGCCCCATCACCAGGCCACTGCTGCACCGCTGCCAGCACGCAAGTGCGCAACGGGGCTTTCGGCGCCCCGCCCACTGGGCCTCTGCGCATCATTGCGCGCACGCACCCGGGCTTCCAGCGCCCCGCCAACCAGGCCGCCGCTGCACCGCTGCCTGCTTGCCAGCACGCTACCGGGTTTTTGGCGCCCTGCCCACCAGGCTGCCACAGCGCCGCTGCCTGGGCACAAGACCGGCTTTTGGCACCCTGCCCACCATGCTGCTGTAGCACTGCTGCCCGCTGGTGAGCGCGCAACTGGGCTTTTGGGGTCCTGCCCACCGGGCCTCTGGGGCTTGCAGCCCTCGCGAGCAACTGGGCTGCCAACCGGGTTGCCGTGGTGTTATTGCCTGCATGCGGGACTGCGCGGCCGACCGGGGACTCTACCAAGCCCCAGCCCCAGCCCATCCAAATGCGGCCCTGCGGGCATGGCTTACAGATACGATTGAAGATTGAAGGAGGGGCAGCCAGGAAAAGGAGAGAAAGACCAGAGCTCCTGCACCCTTCCCGCACTGAACCACCAGGCCCCCTGCAGAAAGAGGAATCTGCTATTGTGTCTCAGGCCTGCCCTAGCTTCTACTCACATGCCCCCACCCCTGGCCACACCTTTACTACTCTGCTATCTAACAGCTAAGACAGCAACCTGAAGTGCCCCAGGACACAGAAGCTGATTGCTTTTCCCAAACCTCTCCCAAAATCTCCTTCTTCCACAACTGAGCCCAAAAGAGAAAATAAAGAGAAGCCCATCTGATAGGCAAACACCCAGAGGGAAAACAGACGCATGTGTAAAGCAAAAAGAACCACAGCAAACATAATGCACACCTCAGAATCCAAAGCCCCTTCAGAAGATCTGGGGCAGTCTTTAGTAAAGGACCTTGCACACTTGGAATCAAATCTAAGTAAAACAGAATTCAGGGCTGCATTAATCAAGACACTCAGAGAGCTCACTCAATGCTGGCAAAGTACCCAGACACAGTTAAATGACCTCAACAAGAAATTTTCTGAGCAAAATGAGTACTTTACCAACAAAATTGAGAAGATAGAGCAGAACCAAAAGGAACTACTTGAAATGAACGGCATCATGGGAGAGCTGAAAAAATAACTGACCAGCATAGGAAACAGGGCTGACCAGCTAGAGGAAAGGATGAATTAAATTGAAGATACAAACATGGAAATGTCACAGAGGGAAGAAGAAAGAGAAAGGAAAATCAAGAGAAATGAAAGAGCCCTACAAGAACTTTCTGACTCCATCAGAAAGAACAATATTAGAATAATAGGGGTACCAGAAGGAAGTGAGATGAAATCTTCTCAGAGTCTACTAAAACAAATAGTGGATAAAAATTTCCCTAACCTGTTGAAGGAATTACAGCCCCAAATGCAAGAGGAAATCAGAAGCCTTAACTTTCTAGACCCTAGCAGATCTTCTCCAAGGCACATTGTTCTGCAGATGACAAAAATCAATGACAAAGAAAAAATCCTCAAGGCTGCCAGGGAAAAACAAAACATAGCATTCAAAGGAAACCGTATCAGGCTGTCACAAGACTTATAAGCAGAAACACTGCAAGCCAGGAGGGAGTGGAGCCCAATCTTCAAAATATTAAAAGAGAGAAATTTCCAGCCAAGAATGAACTATCAAGCAAAATTAACCTTTAGATATGAAGGAGGAATTAAGGCCTTTACAGATATACAGAAGCTGAGGGAATTCTCCAGCTCAAAACCGGCACTCCAAGAAATACTAAAGGAGGCTATCCGACCTGAATCCAGAAATCAAAATAAATGGAGAACAGTTGGGACATCCTCATATATCAATCATCACCCTGAATGTAAATGGACAGAATTCACCAATAAAGAGGCACAGGGTAGCAGACTGGATTAAAAAACAAAATCCAACCATATGCTGCCTACAAGAGACACACCTCAGCCACAGGGACAAACATACACTCAGGGTAAAAGGATGGAAAACAATACTCCAGGCAAATGGTATTCAGGGAAAAGCTGGAGTGGCCATACTGATTTCTGATGAAAAAGAAATCAGGACAAAAAAAATAATAAGACATAAAGATGGACATTATATCTTGATAAAAAGGACAATACAACAAGATAACATCACACTCATCAATATATATGCTCTGAATCAGAAAGCACCAAAATTTATAAAGCACCCACTAACAGATCTAAAAGGAGAATTTGACAACAACACAATTATAGTAGGGGATCTAAACACCCCCCTGACAATATTGGATAGATCATCCAAGCAGAAACTAAATAAGCAGAATGCAGCTTTAAATGATACATTGCAGGAAATGGAAATAATTGACATTTATAGGTGATTCCATCCTACAACAAAGGGCTTTACATTTTACTCTAGTGCACATGGAACATTTTCAAGGATAGACCATATCCTGGGACTGAAATCCAACCTCACCAGATTTAAGGGCATCCAAATCATACCAGGTGTATTCTCAGACCACAAAGCGTTGAAACTTGAGATCAATTGCAAAAGATCAAGTGCAGAGAGAACCACATATACGTGGAGATTAAACAACATGCTATTAAAAAGTAGCTTGATCAAAGAGGAAATTAAACAAGAGATTAAAACATTTGTAGAAACGAATAACAATGAAAACAGGATGTACCAGAATTTATGGGACACAGCAAAAGCAGTATTAAGAGGGAAATTTATATCATTACAGGCCTATCTCAAGAAACAAGAAAAACTACAAGTATACACCCTCACATCTCATCTTATAGAGCTAGAAAAAGAAGAACAGAGGTCCCCCAAAGCCAGCAGAAGAAAAGAATTAATAAAAATCAAAGCAGAACTTAATGAAATTCAGAATAGAAAAACAATAGATAAAATAACACCACAAAGAGCTTGTTCTTTGAAAAACTCAATAAAATCGACAAACCACTGGGTAGGCTCACAAAAGGACAAAGAGAAAAAAGCTCATATTTCCAGAATACGGGACGATAGGGGAGAGATTACAATGGATGCTGCAGAAATAAAAACAATCATAAGAGATTATTATGAAAGACTCTATGCCAACAAATTTGACAACCTAGAGGAAATGGACAAATTTCTAGAAACGTATAGTTTACCTAAACTGAACCAAGAAGATTTGGATAACCTCAATAGACCAATCAACAGTACAGAACTTGAAACAATTATCCAAAAATTGCCCAAAGGCAAAAGGCCTGGACCAAATGGCTATACCAATGAGTTCCACCAGTCATTCAAAGAGGAACTAACGCCCATTCTCCTCAAACTACTCCATAAAATTCAAGAGGAGGCAGTACTACCCAACTCTTCCTATGAAGCTAATATCACCCTAATACCAAAACCTGGGAAAGACAATACCAAAAAGGAAAACTATAGGCCAATCTCACTGATGAACACTGATGCAAAAATCTTAAATAAAATTTCAGCTAACAGAATACAACAATGCATTAAAAAGATTATTCACCATGACCAGGTGGGATTCATCCCAGGGGCACAAGGGTGGTTCAACATATGCAAATCAATCAATGTAATCCAGCACATAAACCAAACAAAGGATAAAAACCACATGATTATCTCAATTGATGCAGAAAAAGCATTCGACAAGATACAACACCCATTTATGATAAAAACACTGAATAAAATGGGAATTGAAGGGAAGTACCTCAACTTAATTAAGGCCATATATGACAAACCCTAAGCAAATATTATACTGAGTGGGGAAAAGCT